>BMAV01012737.1:869467-882155 GCA_019973955.1 Trichonephila inaurata madagascariensis
TGAAAATATAAACAATTTTCAAACAGGTATAATTCTTTTAAATTTCACTTAAATGATTCGAATCTTTTACACATTATTTATAAAAGAATGGGGCTTCAGAAAAGTATAAAATGTTTAAAATATAATCATAATTTTAAAAATCATAAGCATATGAAAATTCTATGATAAATATTAAGTATTTTTTGCGTTGCGCACGCTATTTTCTAAAATAGTAGCTTTAATTACTAGCTATAAGTTGAATAATAAAGTTAAATGTATTCTCATTACACTGTAGCTCTTTTTATATAAATAGAATAATAACTTACATATTTTAATAAATAAAAAAAAATAATTTTTTTAAAAATATTTAAAAAATTGCAATGTTTTACAAATATTTTGAAATGCAAAAGACATATAATACTAAAATTAGGTACGGCTTAAAGAGTATGATGCATTTTATAATTCTATAAATTTTTATACATCAGATGCTACTATTTTTGAAAATAGCGTGCGCAACACAAAAAATACTTACAATTTATCATAGAATTTTCATATGCTTATGATTTTTAAAATTATGATTATATTTTAAACATTTTATACTTTTCTGAAGCCCCATTCTTTTATAAATAATGTTTAAGAGATTCGAATCATTTAATTGAAATTTAAAAGAATTATACCTGTTTGAAAATTGTTTATATTTTCAGACCTCTAGAAAAATTTAACACTCCTGAGACTTCTTAACAAAAGGGGAACATTTTGAAAAGATGTTATACTAAGTTAATTTTTTGCCGAAATATTGCATTTAAATAATTTATTTTTGTCAAAATGTCCTTAAAACAATTATATGCATTTATTCTAATCTAAGTGACACTAAATTTCATGAAAATTATCCATTTATGCGCCTTTTTAAAATCACGGTTCCGAACGTAGTCGGATACCTTAAATTATTATTAATCTATGATGATTATTACAGTACATGTACTGTTGCTGTTATGCCATCATTTTATTGATAATTCATTTTTCCACACGCTAATATTGAACTTAAATTTAAGCAATCAGAGGGATTTGGAATCCAACAAAATTTGATTGAACCGGAAATCCAGTCTGACACTCTATAGTTCGTCCTTGACTTGTAATGGCTGTCAAATCAAACTTGCCAATAAGTTACCTTACGTTTTTTTTGCACTAACAGTGCGGTGTGAGGAGCATTAAAATGGCGAAACCCCATGAGAAATGTGTGGTCATTAAATTCAGGTAGGGTGTGGTCCCCTCGCTATTTATAGGCCTATGTTAACGTTGCACCTTTCTGGGTTTTCTGATAGGTAAGTAAGAAAAGTGTAAACACCCGTTGTGAGTGGCGTCGATACTAATCAATGAAACATAAATACGTTGAAAATTTATGATCAGACAAATTGGGCTTACCTGCCATATTTAGTGTGTCTTACTCCATATTAAATAAATTACTTGAGTGCGAATTATGTGCGATTCTAGATCAATTTTGAATCGTATTTGGTAATGAAAGAAAAAGTATTTCCGATTAAGTAAGTAATATTTTAATTAATTTCTTTGGTAAAAATAGCTATTCAGAACTTGTTTTAGTACCTGTCTTAAGGTATCCGACTACGTTCGGAACCGTGATTTTAAAAAAAGCGCATAAATGGATAATTGTCAAGATATTTAGTGTCACTTAGATAAGAATACATGTATAAAATTGTTTTAAGGACATTTTGACAAAAAAAATATTATTTAAATGCAATATTTTGGCAAAAAAATAATTTTTTTTCCAAATGTTCTCCTTTTGAGAAAGCTCCTTCTATTAAAATAATATTTTGCCTGTATATAGCTCAGACATCTCTACAGAGGCTCAACTATAATTTTTGAAAAGCTCTAATTATTTTCAGAGTTACCACCAATTTAAATAATTATTGGCGTTTTTTTCTTAAAATTGCTCCCCTCTGTTGTCGTAAAATATGGATAAACCCACTTCTAAGTTATATATTTCAAAAATTCTAGTTGAGCCTCTGTACAGAGGTCTGAGCTATATATAGGCAAAATATTATTATAATAGAGGCATTTTTGACAAAAGGAGATCATTTTGAAAAAATATTATTCCAAGTTAATTTTTTGCCAAAATATTGTATTTAAATACTTCTTTTTTGTCAAAATGTTCTTAAACAATTTTATACATGTATTCTAATCTAAACGACACTAAATATCATGAAAATTAACCATTTATGCGCATTTTTAAAATCACGTTTCCGAAAGTAGTCGGATATCTTAAGGGAATAAGATATGATTTATACAAAAAAATCTTTGATTTAATCTCTTTCACAAATTTTTTGTTGCCCTGTCTATATGTATTATGTAAAACACACATTCAGAGTTTTTGTACTCTCAATACCACACAAATCTAAGCTTTTAATTTTTTTAGGGAAAAAATTAAAAATCCATGAATTGATTTTAAAATACTACTACTACATTAACTGATGGACACGTATAATAAAGCTGATTTACAAGCACACATTAATCTATGTATAACAAAAATTGGTATGGATTTTGGTATAACATAATTTAAGTACGTGAAATAAATTTTTCAATGACTGCATACATATAGTTCCTTAAAAAAATGTATGAATTTCAAATTCAGCTATTTTTAAGAAAATAAGTACTTCAGAAATAAGTATTTCTATGATTCAAATATGCATACCAACGTTTTTAGTGGTATTAATAGTATTTGTTTGAAAAAAAATAAGAAAGCATTTGGTCCAATTGAAGAGGGAAAAAAGCCTTAGTATTTTGAATGAAGAAAAATTTACTATTCTTTTCTTTTTTCGACATAAATGAGCTTAATGTTTTTATTTTCATGTTTTATGTTTTATTTGTTATTGGGATATGAATAAAAAAAACGAACATAATAAAAAGGTTAGCATAAATCTGGATTCTTTTTAACTTAGAGTTTTCAAATTTTTGAAAATATAGAATAATATATATAGAATAAGCCTGGGTAAGAAAATTTGATTTGATTTTTTGGCCAATTTTTGTCAATTGTATCGTACTATTTTTCCTTATAAGGAAACTAACCAAAAATAAATAATATTTTCTTACCAAACTGCCATCTGGTATAGTTATACTATTCTAAGCATTTTGGAACTCTTAAAATAAAAAAGTAAACGCGCGAAATACTTGCATGTTTGATATTTTGAGTAAAACTAAAATCATTTTTTTGTGCTAGTAATTTTTCTTGTACACTATGAAATCGCATTAACTAAAAATCAGAAGAAAGATTCCCCGTCCCAATGTCATTTTGTGGAAAATTCATACTTTTTAATTCTTTTTGGTTAATTTAATTAAATTTATACATATTTTAATTGCATGATTATGTTTAAAACTTGCCATGCACTCTTAGGGAAATACGAAAGAATTTCTTCATCCTATTGGCTCTATTTATTTAATAAAATATAATAAAATATACAAAATAAATTTATAAGTAAAAACAAATAAATTAAAATAAAAAATAAAGTGTGTAATATCACAAATAAAAATACTCATAAAAATTTATTTTCCCTTCCCATTGCATTTAGCGTTTATCATAGTTTATATCAAAATCTTCAATAACATTTAAATGTTCTCCTCTTTAAATTATTGTATTTAAACTACGGAACACAGCAATTTTTTATGCTACTTTTGATTTAAATTTGAGTCTCAGTTTGGTAATATACATTACACTATTTTTTTGTCATAATAATTTTGAAAATCCATAGTAAAAGGATATTTTTATGGATAGTAACCCATAAACTTGAGTCCCATAGGATGTAGAAAATAGACTTTATTTTCACTTTAAATATAAAATAAACCCTTTCATTAACTTATTGTTGTTTGTTTATTTAATTGTTATCAGAATTTTAACTTATTCCCGTGGTCTCTGATTTGTTTTCTTGAATATTTCATTTTAAATCTCAGAAAATTATGAAATGAAAAAATTCTCTTTCTCTCAATAAATTATAAATAAAAAAAGATCAAAACTTATCTTGTATGCCTGTGTGAATTCTAAGTCATTATTCAGTGAACAAAAAAAAATAACTTGCACATGATTTAATTTTAACTGTAAATCTGTGGTGGAAGCTTAGAGTAAATAAGATAGTAGAAAATTTAATGCAGGTTTTTAATGACTTAAAAGTCCTTACAGTATTGTATAAAATGTTTGACCTATGTGTAAAATAATAATAAAAAAAAATGCATTTTTTTTAATTTAGCTTTTCATTTTCTGAAATTACTAATAACTCTTTTTTTTTTATTTTATTCGTCTTTAACTTGAACACAAATTCATAACAGAAATCAGAAAATCTCAAACATTGGATTAGAGTTCTATTTAAAAACTTCCTTTTATAAATTTGTATTTAATTAAACACATTTTAATTATAGTCCACACATTTATAGCATATAAATTTACCATGCAATTAAATCAAAATGACTCAATTATTCAGACGAAAATAATGTAAGTTTTATAATGAAATATTATTTTGCGATAATGACATATAAATAAAAGATCCCACAAAATTACATAAGCAAATTGATGCTTTTTGAGTTATAAAATTAATAAATCATCGTCAAATTTAATAAAATACGAGAAAAGGAATAAATAAAATACAGAATAATTCTAACAGTACGGTACTTAAGTTTCTGATCACTTATTTTAAAAATAATAAGCAATAACTGTCAGTTCGCCAGAATGTCGGAAGTAAGTTGGAAGTTGTGGAAAAGATGTCAAAAATAATTGCTCCTGAAGTACACAGAAAAAAAATTTAGCTTGAGGAATCTAGTAACAGCAAAATTGATGTAGAAAGACATTGTTAAGATATCTACGGCACTGAAAAGAACTAGGATGGTCGGGGATTTGAAGCCGATAGATATTTTTTTCTTCTTCAGTACCAATCAACTATGCTTTCACCCAGGCAAAGAAGCTTACTTTCTCTGTTTCTCTTTTAAGTGGACTTTCTTGTTACTACAGTAATTCTCTCAAGTTTAAAGATATTAATTTGTACTTTTTCTTACTTTATCCTCAGTATTTTGAAGCTTTTTAGGTTATTTCCAAATCAATTTATTTTTTTTCCCTTGACAGCGTAATTTTCCTGATCTTCGATCCTGGAAGGATTAAAGTAAACCTGTAATTAATCCCAATTGAAAACAATATTAGCAGATAAGGGACTGCTATTTTTAAGAACTATCAAGGTCCATAAATAGATAATACTTTAAGCTCTCAATTGCTTAATACAAACAATGCAACGTTAAGTGCTGCAACACTTGGAGTTAAACTATTTTCTTTTCTTCGTAAAATCTATACTTAACTAAAATATAGTTGAATGTCAAAAAAAAAAAAAATTGTTTGTTTTTTTATAACTAAATTTGCATGTATTTCTTTATATATGTTCCTGTATATATTATTTAATAATTACTAAAATAATATAATTAATACAATTTTTTTCTTAATTTTTCAATATCATTTCTGGAAAAAAGCAAGAAAATCTTAGCAAATTTAATAGTTTTTTTAATTATTTTAATCAACGTTTGAAATATGTTTGTTATTTAATAATTTGTTAAAAAAATCACACATATCATTTAATTTAATTATTTAAGGTGAAAAAAGGTAATAATATTTCTCAATGATGTATCAATGAAATTTTTCCCCATTTATTTGTGTTATAATACATTAGGGAATAAAGTGAAATAGAAAAGGCGCAATACTTAAGTCTTACCTTCATTTTATTGTAATGTTAAATTTTTTTGAAAAAAAATAATTTTAATTAAACAGATTTATTTACTTTTCTTTTTTAAATCTTACACAATAAAAACATTCTAATTTCAAACACATTCATTTAGAATCTTCTCAGAGAAGTACATATGTAAGACATTTTAAATAATAGTCTCAGATTTATCGACTTTCGGTATTTTCTTAAAATTTTTCTACTTCGTTTAAAAGCTAGTTCTTGATGAAATAACTCTCTGAGATCAACTACTATTAATATTGACAAATAACTTCATTCTCAACTGACGTGAACAAGTAAGATATCTATGATTCCAAAGCACATAAGTGATTATGAGAAATTGACTGAAAATATGGAAGCATCTACCTAATGATTAAGAATAAATAGCAATTAATAACTTAGTAATATAAAAATGAATCTTTAAATTTATAATGGTATTTAAGATCTTTTTTTTTGCTTAAAAGAAACTCTAAAAGCTTATTTTCTACACTTACAACTTCACATAACTTTACTTCCAAACAGTTTTTAAATACTCTGTTAGTGCGTCGGAATTAAACTGTACTTATATATAATTATGATACAGCTTAAAATGTTTGTTACGAAACCAATTCTTATGTTTTGTTGAGAAAATCCGAATTTAGAAACCAGTTCAAACAAAAATTTTAGTTCAATTCACCTTTTCATTTTATGTCCTTCAATGACAATGAATATACATTGATTAAATACCGGTGCAATATTTTTTTACAAACATTAGTTTTTGCATACAGTAAATCAATTTTGCTCAAAAGTGTTTTACCAAACAAAAAAATTAAATGTTAGCTTAAGTATATGTCATAATTAAATAATAATAAGATAAAAAAAACATCTTAAAATACAATCACTGAAGCAATTAGTTGTAAAAGAGTATGTCATAAAAGTTTAATAGAATTAAAAACTTAAACTCACATAATTTGTCAAATAAAAAACAGATTAATTACGACACGTACCAAAATGATTCCAGACATTTACAATGGTTTCGGCATCATCAGATACTCGCAGTTAATGATGCCAAGGAGCCATGAGCAGGATAATAATTTCGCCGAGATATTTAATTGCCGAATTGTAGATAATAGTTATAAAATAATCAATCAGCACACTCTTTTATGAATGGATTATCATTAAATTACTATCTTCATATGTGACACATCCTTCATTCATTACCTGCTTGACCCTTTACAATACTGCTATCCAACCTTTCGCAAAATTGAATATTTACTCTTCATAATGAATGGTTTCGTTGCTTTAGAGACCTGCTTTAATTGCTCGATAATCTACATGCTAACGATTTGTCAGTAGCAAACAATGACTTGATGACGTACTTAAGCAGTTGCCTCAAATTCCCTAAACTAAAAAGATTGCTTAATGATTACTGTGAATGTCTAAATTCTGCTTTTAATGATGATATCTTAAATGCGACTGAGAATGTAGTTTGATGATTAACAATATTATATGATATTTATCTTCTAATTCTGACGTAAATTATTGTTTACGTACTAAATAACTTTAAATTGTACTATATGAAAATTCTATGTGGTGATTTAATGCAGTCATTCAAGTGCTTGTAGCTCATGAATGCTTGTGTGGTGAATAAGAATAGCCATCTAATGGCTAATAAGGCAATGCATAATGTATTATTCACATAAATTGTCTGTTTTATTGCACTTAAGGCATTTAGGAAAGCTCGTTTCACATATTATATTATTATTATATTGCAGTTCGTATTAAGATTGATTTTAGAAGCGTATAATTTCTGACATCCATAATCTAATCAATCCCTGAATCATACTTTGCATAGCTCCTTTATTTAAAAAAAATTATAATACTAGGAAAAATTTCCTTTTGAAATAAGTTTTATAAATATTTCGAAGAAGTAATTTCTTATAAAATAGTATATGTCCACCAGAGTTATCACTTTTCAAAAGTATCACTCTGTATTGTCAGCGGATTGAATGATAATGCAAATTTAATGGGGGGATTGCTTTATCATGAAAATAAATCCTTATTCAAAGCAAAAGTCCAGAAAATTAATAGTGCTTCATGATAAGATTTTCTAAAATAATTTTTACTGTACATTTATGTAAATAAAATCAAAAGTTATGATATCAAAATTTTTCTGTAACCAACAGAAATGACCTTACACTTCTAACAGTCTTTTCATCATTTTTTCCTTTTCTTTTGGTTTGGGAAAAAAAAGGATTTTATTACCAGGTTCTCTTCAGCATGTTGGTACTATATCCTAGTTGCCTGATCAAAGTCATCCGAAAATACTTATCCTGTAATTATGTTACTAAGCAAAACTAAATCATACGTGTTGTTTACAGTCAGCTTGAATTCATATCAAAAGCAGAAGGTATACAGAAGTTTTTATGACTCAGTGACGCGCTTAATTTATTTTACTTTCAAGAAACATGAATGATCTTCAAAAATAAATGACAGTTTATTAAAATGGTGTTTATGATTTCTTTTTTGCTTTGAGACTTAGTTTCAATATTGCTGTACTAGATAATATCCATAACCTTAGCATTTAAAAACAATCGTATGCAATTTAAAGCGAAATATATTTGAAACCAAAAATTTATATTACTACTAATTCCATTTCATTACTAAAATAAAGTTTGTTTTATACGTTTGTAATCATACATTCAATCGTGTTTGAAATTAGGAATTTTAATTGCAAAAACACATTTTTGCAAGAGAGATTATACACAGTCGGGTAATTTTATTATGGTATATATATATTTTCGCGTTTTGTTTAGTTCAAAAAACTGTTTAGTTAAAAATAAAAAATATTAATTAAAAATAAAAAAGAAAGAATATTACAAATTTGTTTGGCTTTTGTAAGCTCAAACTCTCCACCATTCCAAAACTAACTCTCAGACACTTTATTTTTTCGATGTTTGTAAAAACGCAATATTTTCTATACAAATACTTTTTTCAGTGACTTTTCATATTCAGTATTTTCCATATTTCATTAAAGATCTCATTTAAATGTATTATATATATTAATGCTATTCAGCTAGCACTTAACAAAAAAATACTACTTTTATAGTATAATAAATAGTCCATGACTTAAAGTTCACTACTATTCCACTCTTGGCAAAACATTCGTCAACAATGGCATCATTGCTTTACTACAGCGATAGTTCAAATGCTGACTTAACAGCATATGTTAGCAAATGCATCACAGTTTAACATTTGACATCTGTATAGCTTTATTCTCGAATATTCCAGCTTGTCTATGTGAGCAAGAGTTATTACAAGATACTAAAGGTGACTTATATGATATACAGTTGCTCTATGGGGAAATATCTCATTGCAATGGCATCATTTATTATCATCGTCATTACCCTGTTCATACATCAAGCAGTGAAGCCTCGATCGTCGTGTAGGCATACGGTAATGACTTTCTTTCATTCACCACACTTCACCCTAGAGCATAAGACCTCGTGGCCTGCATTCGGTTCAATGGTGCCGTAGGGAATACCTTATGAGAAAATAAACACTGCCTGATGCTCCTGTGCAACACGGAAATAATATTTTACATATTTATATGGCTACGAAAATAGCTACTATATGGTGGGTCATTATTATCCATTCTATTCCTGAAATATAATTTACAGTAAGGTATGATTAATATTAGCAAACGTAAAAAAAATTAGATTTAAATAAATAATGAAGTTACTATAAGAAATGTGATTTTAATTAAGAGTTAAAACCATAGCAGGAACAAAAGAGTAAAATAATGCTAAAATGTTCTTATTATGAAGAACATGTAAGGTTGAAAAAAAAAAAAACAATTACATGTTAATGCATGGATTCTAATTGAGAAAGTAAATTTTTAGAAATTATACCCAATATGATGTATGTACATATTCTGGAGCAAGCAATGAAGCTTTAGATTTAGGAACAAGCTAATCAATATGATCGCAAATGTGTTGCAGAATTGAATTTTACCTCAAACACCCACACTTATTCGGTATATATATTTTTTGGTTATTACTTAAAAAGCGATCCACTTTTGAAGGCTTAGAAATCTCAATTATAAGAAAATGCAGATTTTTCAACAAAAATATAAAAGAAATAATCCTAGAGGACGTTCATCTGAAGTAGTTTTAATTGTGATTTGATTTAAATTGTGTTTGATTAATATAACCAAATGAATATTTAGAGAAACGCATCATTTTTGTGAGAGTCATTTTTATTGTTTTCAAATACTGAATTGAAACAAATATATTAAGCATATTGTTTTACAGAATTCACACAAAGTCACACACACACACACATATATATATATATATATGTGTGTGTGTGTGCGTGTGCGTGTAATAGAGTGCATAGTTAATTCATAAAAGTTCTGTGGTACGGGAAAGGTGGATCCATAAAGCATTACTTAACCCTAATTCATTGGCATATTTCACAGTGACAGTTTTATAATTCAAATAGGTATCTTATTAGTTCAAAGACGCTTTCAGTATTTTCAATTTTAATAGCTCTGCACCTATGATTCTTGTATAATTTCGGTTTTTATCCAATTTTAGTACGATATTCTTTTGCACCATTTATTTTACTTATATTTTGGTGTATCTTGGCATGTTTCTTAACCCTTTGATGATTATGAACGAGTTCAGTTTGCAATCGAATCGTGCTTCATAATGCACTCAAACGAGCTCCTCTGGGGAGCAAGATTTCGACCGAAATGGTTAGGAACGAGCACTATCATAGTGAAATTTTCCTCCAATGCGCGCTGATGAGCTGAGCTCGTTCGCCATTATTATTCTGCATTGATTATGTTACAAACAAATCCTACTCGCAAAATTTAGTCAGTTTTACTGTCTACAGATGGCAGTTCGGGCTCCATAGATTTCTTTTCATAATGAAAGGGATTTTTTTTTACCTTGTTCTTTTTATACCTATTTTGGAGCGTTTTTTAGGGTGTTTGTAAAGTAAGATGGCTCAAAAGGAAAGTTAGGTAATTATGCTGGTGATTATGATTGTGATACAGAGAGCTTATCAAGTTTTGGGTCTGTTGAAGACTTTGTTCACAGTATATCAAGCTCAGAAGACGATTCAAGACATATCATATCTCGCATTTATTTGATCCTTTCAATTTAATGTTTGTCTTATATTTATAATTAACTATTATTATTTATATAATTAATTATAATCATTTAAAATTTACTATTTATTAATTATCATTTATTAATTATTCTAAAGTACGTAAAAACTGTTATTTATGTACTACAAATACTTTAAGAAATTTTTAAACCGCGTGAGGTGAGCTATCTATGGCATCACCGGAGAAGGGTGACATTTTCGGAAGAACGGTGGGTGAAAACAGCTGACACTTTCGACTACTGTTTACTCGTAATACTGCGAGAATTAAGTAAACGTAAACTGCTCATTTCCCTAACCGTCAAAGGGTTAAAGTCCAGTTTCAATATTTCTTAGCTTTGTAGAAATTATAATTTGACTCTTATTATTTTATTATACTGTATATATATATATATATATATATATATATATATATATATATATTTATATATACAGTAAGAAGTAAGTGTTTCAAAATATTTTGCTTAATGTGGTTCCAAGATAAAGTAGACCGTGGTCTCATATGTTGTGTGCCAACTGAAATGCAATCCAAGCCACTGAAAAAGTCAATCTTACTTTATTTTTCCCTTCTACCGAAGTTAAAAAATAAAAATTTTCCTTCAAACGTTAAAATGAAAAAGAAGAAAATATTTAAATCCGAAATCTTGGAAAGGTACGGAAAACGAATATAAGTTTTCTTCTTCATGATGTGAAGTGATGCACATAATATGGAACAGAATACGTAATACTTTTGAAGGAAGAACCAGGGCTTAAGAAGTGCCAATTTCTCGTGTTCTACTTTAGTTGGGAATATGATTCACTGAATGCAATGAATAAAAATTAAGCGTACATTGATTTGACAGAAAGTCGTTACATATTAAATGTATGCATATGACTATATATATTCAATCTCTCTTAGCTTTTTAAAGAATTAAAGAAACATTTTTATTATATTGCATTAATCACATGTATAAAAGATAAAAATAGTTAATTTTTTTAATTGCGAGAGAAGAGAAATATGTGTAAAAATGTGCTCAATGAAATGTGTTTTTTGAAATGATTTAAAATTGAAATAATCATTTTTAATTAAAATATTTATCATGCATATCTCTGAGTAAAATTTATATTTATGTAACTCGTTATATATACATAAATATTAACTGCAATATGAATTAAATTCCAAAGTGTATAGGAAATAATTTTACCGAAATAATTAAATATTTTTACTGAAAATTATGTTACACTTGATTTTGAATGTTTAAAATCTTACTCTTTAAGATGATTTAATTAAAAAAGTCAATTACTTGCTTAAGAACTAAATTGGATTATTTAAATTAAAGGTATAGAAACTGAAAACACAAAGCACATTTCTATCAATTATAAGTGACAAAATGTGAACAGTTACTTAAGGATACAAGAGAAAAATAGTGTTGACAAACTATTATTAAATGTTAAATAAATATTAGGTATATTATATAAGAAAGAATATTAGTTAAGTTTTCCATTGGTTTCATCAAAGAGAAATTACTTTTAAAAATATTACAGAATTAATGATAATGTTTTCACAAATCCTTCAAATAAGATCTTTAATTGGATGTTACATAATTGCAATTAACAAATGTTTAAAAAGCATAAGTAGAAAAAAATAAGATAAAAAGCACGAAATATCAAATTAAAAAAAGAAACACTAAAATACAAATCTGTGTGCATTTATACATATGCAACTATATAATCAATAATCACATATACTAAATCGCCATAAGTCTAAAAAAAGCAAAACCACAATTAAAAATATAACAAGGCAGTATTCGTCAAAA
>BMAV01012737.1:887155-914423 GCA_019973955.1 Trichonephila inaurata madagascariensis
TAATAAAATAACATTATAAATTTATCAAAAAGGAAAATAATAACACAAATTGAAGGTAAACATCCAGATAATCTATAGATGATTAATTATATTAAATACTCATACAAATTAACTGCTAATTACACTAAAGAAAAAATGGAATAAATGAAGTATCATACGAAATTCTGTGAACTATAAAAAGTCAACTTAAATAATCTTATTGATCTTTCATTATTTTTAAGGTTATGTGCTGGTTTTAACAGTAAATTTATGTATATACATTATATGCAAATAACCAATAATGTTCCTTGAGTGTTCTGCTTATTACAAAAAAGACACAATGCTCCAAAGATACATGTTATTGGACTAAACTGAAGTTCACAATTTAAAATATTTTAAAATATGTTTATTTTTTAAAATTCAAATAATTTTGATTTTTTGGCTTCTTATTGCCTTTATAAGAATCACTATTATTTTACTGGGTTTGATTGAATTTTATTTTCTTGTTGTTTTGGTTATTTTTCTTTATTTTAAAACACTATATAGGGAGTTTTTATTGTACGTAAGCAAGTACATAGTCTACTTTTCAGCAATGAAATACAATTATTCTTGTATGCTGATCAATTTTTTTTATTTGGCAACATAGAGATTTTATATGTGCCTATTCATGTTTTCTTTATAGAATTTAAATATATATATATATATATATATATTTGTACTTGATAAATGTTGTAATACATTCATATATATATCTTATTACTACGTTACTAAATTTCCTTTTCTATAAATTGAAAACATGCTTTACCTTTGATGCCATACCTGCTTAATTTTAAGGAGATTTTGATTACTTACAGAAATTGCTTTTATAAAGTTCATTTTATTTTCTGAATTGTATATCCTATTTAAAACCCCTCATAAAAATTATACCTAGAAACTAGTTTTGTATTAAGAAACTGCGCCTGAAAATGGATTTCAGGAAATTTTTAGACTTCAGATAGATTTAAGTTGGGGTAAAGAGATCTTTATGGATGATATTTTTTTTAACTGATTTTTAGAGATAAAATTTTCATAATTTCCTCTATTTAACGATAATCATTTTAATACATTTTTCTTTAACCTACACATCAACTTTTTATAAACTGTTACAAGCTCTTGGCTTCTTGCAAATACTTTAATTTAAAAAAATATTATTACTAAAATAATATGTAATTGCACAAACATATGAGCATATGTATAATACCAAGATGAGAGGCAATATTTGTTAAATAACTAAGTCACAATAAGTCCTCGACTGTACTGGCCAGATAGATTCATTTTAAACTTTTAAGTACTTTTCCTCGCAATTTAATTACAAAATGTGCTAAAAAACGATAAATTAGTCTTTTAATTATCGCAGAGAGGAATTATTGTCAAATTTAATGTTCTTAAGAAATTTTATATACGTCTTCTTAAATTATTCCTTGAATGAAATATTTGAAATGAAATTTTCGCCAGATAATATTCAAGCATCTGAGGTGTATAAAAAAGTAATTAGCTTTGTTTTCCCTAGATACATTGGAAAATCTTCACAAATATTGATTTTTGTATGGTTAGGGACTGTTTTTCTTTTTATGAAAGAAGAAGGAGTTAGTTTCCTAACTTCGATGAACCAATTAGTTTTACTGATAAAGTGTTCATACTAGTTTTGTTATGTTTCATTTCTTTTCCTTCTGCGTGATATATCATTGTTTACTAGACAAATGATTTGCGGTGTATTGATTCAAAGGGTAAAGTAAATTTTTCCTGTACATAGATACGATAATCGACTTGACGAAAGTTATTACAAATTAAATAAGTCAGTTTGTACCATTTCAAAAGAGGTGGAAATAATGAAATCTGCTTTCAAAGCAAATGCCTGTAACCAAACTGTGGGTTAAAACATTCCGTGACATAGCTTGAAATATTAGGTATCATTTTTTTTCTGTAATTAATTCATACCACGAAGCTGTGTATATGCAATATATTTTCATTCAGTCCTACAAAAAAAGTTATAGTATTAAATAGAAGTAAGTAATTATGAAAAAAAGGAAATATATATATTTTGTTTTAAATTATAGACTATTATATTTTATCTTTAGTTAATTATTTGAAATTTATTTGTACTTTTAAAATTATATTGTGTTTCTGATGATTTTTTTATTATATAATTTAAATGAGATATAATGCATTTTTTCATAATTAGATAAATTCTCATTTTGTAATATTAAATAAGTTTTTACAATTTGGTAAAAGCAATGACGATGAAAAAATTAATAAAATTATACGAAGAAATGCACTAATAAGGAAACAGCGTAATTCTCTGTAATTACTATTGAAATGAAGCAATTAATGCAGAACAAAGGACAAGTCATTTCACAAAAATGTATTTGTAAAGAATATTATTTATACGAAAGCATTAACTATATTTATAATTATCAATTGTAGCCTCAACTGAAATAATTTTTTTTTAAAAGAAAAATGTAAAAACTGTTTAAAATATTAAAAATATAACGCATATATATATTTCTAATACATTTTTAAGTTGTATTTTTTTTTTACGAAGAATAACTAGTTTCCGTCCATGCTACATCCGCCATATCAGTATTGCTTCATTTTTCTATAAAGTTTTAAATTTATTACGGGTTTACGGCTTATAAATAAATCAATAAATGTTTTCCAATTAAAAACATACGTGTTATAATAAGAGTTTAATAATGAATGAAAGCAGGAATAAGATCTAAACAAAAATATCTATCCAGAAACGCAGAAGTGAAATAATCCACATTTTAAAACATTAACGCACGAAAGTACAGGGAAAAAATTATTTATGAAATATAAAGTCAGCTTACATTTATAGAAGAGTAACGTAGCGTCATGTAATCTGAGAAAAACTTTCAATAATATTTCAAAAAATATTTTAAATTTGATACTTTTTTTTCACATTTTAAACTGGTTTAATCTAATGTGTCAGAAATGAATGTGGGGACTGTAAAAAATGTTAAAATTAAAATATGTATCATATTTCTGCCCATGAACTTGTCATTCTTTGTAAGGTATCCGACTATGTTCGGAACTGTGATTTTGCAAAAGAGAATAAATGGATAATATATATGATATTTAGTGTCACTTAGATTGGAAAATGTATATACAATTGTTTTAAGAATATTATTACAATAAAAAATTACGTACAATATTTTGACAAAAAATGAACAAAGAATGACCCATTTTCAAAATATTCTCCTTTTGTGAAAAATGCCTCTATTATAACAATATTTTCCCCGTATATAGCTCAGACCTCAGTACAGAGGCTCAACTAGAATTCTTGAAATATATAACATAGAAACGGGTTTATTCATGTTTTACGACAACGGAGAGGAGACATTTTAAGAAAAAAACGCCGATAATTATTTCAAATGGTTGTAACTCTGAAAATAATGTGAATTTTTCAAAAATCGTATTTGAGCCTCTGTACAGTGGTCTGAGCTATATACAGGAAAAATATTATTATAATAGAAGCGTTTTTCACTAAAGGAAAACATTTTGAAAAAGGTTATTCTAAGTTCATTTTTTGCCACAATATTGTATTTAAATAATTTTTTTTGTCAAAATGTATACTTAAAACAACTTTATATATGTATTCTAATCTAAGTGGCACTATATATCATGAAAGTTATCCATTTACGCGCCTTTCTAAAATCACGGTTCCGAACGTAGTCGGATACCTTAAATTATATACCATTAGTAAGCACGGAATTAAGTTAAAATTTACTACTCGTTATTTTAAATAACTGTGAAAAACTTTATTTAAAAAGTTGAACATTGATTTCATAATATGTAAAAGTAACCAAAAAAATTTAGAACAAAATACATATTAGAAAAATTTGCATTATTGATAGAAGAATCTACCCCGATGTTTTCTTCTCCTAAAATTATTATTAAAAAGTTTTGCATTAAACAATCAACTATATTTTTATTGAATTAATACGATTTTAAGTTATTTTTGATATATATATGTGCGTGGGCATAAACCGGAAAGTCTTGAACCGAACAGTAAGTAAATATCTAATAATATATAACCTGTACTTTTTTCAAAGATGATTATTGTTTGAAGGTAACGTTGTCTGCTTCTAGATCTTTAGATATTCAGAGTAGATCAGTCCAACAGACACGAAGATACTGATGTTGTTCCAATCTGAAGCTCCATCTCTTCAAATCAGCTATGGTAAGTCATAAAATTCTTATTATATTTAAATAATTTTAATTTATAAATATTAAAATGTGCTTTATTATGAATGTGCTTTATTGATACAAAGGGCTCTGTTTTATTAAATCGGTGATTATGGAAAAGAAATCGGTTGGATTTTTAAAAGAAACAACGGTTTATAAACTGTGAGATGTTTTACATACGTGCTAACCGAAATATGTTTAATTGCAATATAGGGCAGATATTTATCTTTCATAATATTTTCAGAATTGTGTTGGCATCCGTTTCTTCGGTACATAATGGAATAATATAGTACTATTAGCTTATATAGATAATACACATTTTAATAGATCTGTTAAAGCAATCTGTTTATATCACAAACCACTCACACAAACACTTCATAATCAGCCCAGAAAAATATAGAATGAAATCATAAGGTTCTTCGAATGCATTGGTTTGCAGGGAAAGTTCATGCCTTTTCTCAGTTAGTGGAATAAGAAAAGATCTAGCTATAACGAAATGATTGAAAATAAACTGAAACTGAACATATTCTAAAAGAATGTTTATCAGGCATATTTTAGAAAAAAAGTTTGATAAAGAAATGACAATTGTGTTGTTAGCTGTATATGCCTTTAAAGTGGAAGCAAATACATGCATTATAGGCATTTAATACTTTTCTTTTACTGGAAAGTCAAAAAGGCCTCAAATCGATAAACAAGATATGTGCTGTTTCAAGCATAGGTGCTGTATCTAAAAAATGTGCCAAAGGGGTTTGATTGCATGCTGGTTATTTTTAACCTAGAAGATTGAGAATGTTACCACTCTCTCCCTCTACTACTGAGGATCATATTATATTACTGTTTGAAAATAATGTTTAAAAAAAAAAATCAAAATTCGACATCCGCGAGCATTTTGTGAAGCTTGGCTACATAAACCGTTTTGATGTATGGGTTCCCCACGATTTAACGGAGAAAAATCTGATGGATCGCATTTCCATTTGCGACTTGCTCTATAAATGGGACGAGAAGACACTATTTTTGAAGCAAGTAGAGAGGGGGAGGGGAGGAAAATGGATCATTTATAATAATGTTGAGCGGAAAAGTTCTTGTGGAAATCGGAATGAATCACCTTTAGCTACCCCAAAAGCCAGTCTTCATCTGGTTATGATTTGTGTTTGGTGGGATTGTAAAGGAATTTGTCAAACAATGAAACGATAAATTTTGGAAAGTATCGATCCCAATTAGATGAATTAAAGACAATAATTGAACAATAATATCGAGAAATAACGAATTGGAAATGAGGTGAGTTTCATCAGGACAACGCGTGACCTCATGTGTTTGACAGCCCGTCAAATTCTGAAATATTCCAATGCATCCTCTATATCCATGTCCTCAGATTTTCTGCTGTTCTAATTGATATAAAATACCTTCAATAGAAAAAAAAACGTTCACTTTTTGATTGAGATAAAATTCATGCAGAAAAATTTTTTCTTAAAAAATGGCTGAGTACTGGTATTGACGGAATTTTAAAATTGAGTGAAAAATGCAGAAAGCTTATTCGAAAAATGTTAATGCACCCAGTTTTAAATGTACTGCATTTCAACTTTCTCTGAATATCTATACAAACTTTCTAAACAGAATAGATGTATGTATATTTGATAAAAGAAAAACAAGTAACCATCTACATTTTTCTATGGAAACCCGGTTACAATAACTAATGTGTTCTTAATACGTTTATGCGAATAAATATAAACAAGGAACCAAATAGACATAAAAATGATTAAAAATAAAGCCTCAAAATATTGTTCTGTATTTTAAGAAATGCTACATGCTCAGAATGAAATAATATAATAAAAAGTTTAATATAACCCTTGTTATATAAAAAAAACCCTTTTTGAAAATATTTTAAACTTTTCATTTAAGCATCTATTACAAATTCAATACAGCACTGTACATTAGGCGCCTAATCTATTTACAGTAAAAAAAAAATCATAGAATATTTCCCCTTGTCTTATTCTTATTTTAAGAGCATTCTATTAGCCATTCTCCTTACATTCCACACATATCAGCAATACCCTCTTACACAGACATATATCTTATTGAGCAACAAAAATACATATAGTTTTCTCTTATCAGGCTGGTATTAAACGTCACGTAGGGTCACCATAAACCTTAATGAAAAGGACGAATCGCACAACGGGATAAAGAGAGGCAACCAAGTTCCTCAGTATTGATCTCATATTCTGCCTATTTTCCTCAGTAATAGCCTTCATCTTCTCCAAATCTTTACTGAAACATATATCTGGGATCTGGATTTCTCTGTATCCAATCAATTGCGTGCTTTTCTTGGTTATTCCGATGACGATTACAGAATGTTTGCTATCAAAAATGAGATATAATGCTTGAAATGCATTTAACTTAGAAAAAAGAACATATTCTTTATAAGTATATAAAGAGAGTCTCATTACCTTATCTGTCTTTATAAATTTTCATATCAAATATAAAATCAATGACGTAATGTGAATTGATGTTTTCAAAGTATAGCAATAAATATGAAATAGAGATACATTGTGTTCTTCAGTCTAGGCTAAGATAATTGTCAGACTGTTTAAAAAATAAATTTCTGTTAAAAAATATTTAAAATGGCCTTTGATTTTATTTACCTTTGTAGAGATATGAAATATGATCAGAAATTTATACCTGTTTATTGTGTTTCCTGCCTCCCTAAATATTTCTTTTTACACAAAAGTAAATACATTTCTCTTCCGATTCTGAAATAATCTGTTATTAATGCAAAATTTAAAATGATTAAAAAATTCAGTGACTTAAAAAAAAGAAAAATAATATAAAATAGAAAAGCACACTGGTTAATAAACTGCCAGAGTACAATTTATTCTTAAGGATTTATTAACTGTTTTGGTGAGGCTTAAAACTTTCTTTGTCGTGATGGGATACTTTGAACTATGTTAAGATGTAAGGAATGTTATTCAGATTCAGTTTTCATTTTTATACGTTGAGGTTAGAAAAAACGGTGCGATAAAGATAATATATTAAGATATAAACTGAAACTCAATATAATTTAGAATTAAAAACCCAATAAATCACATCACTGAAGATTTATTTATTTATTTATTTTACTTTAAAGTTTATTCACACAGTTCGCTCGAAAAGCATGAACGCTTATACCTAAAACACATAAATGGTATTTGCAATAAAATAATGAAACGCAAATTTAGATTTCACGAAATAGAGGAGTGTTAATCAACGTCGCACTATAAGGCAAAACGAGCGCTATTGATAATGGACCTCGTATCTTGTTAGCTCGGACAAGTGCAAAGAACAGCACCTGAACTGACAGCCCCTCTTTAAACTGTCCCAAAACGACTTCATGACCTTACAGATTTAACGTTTATGAGTCAATCATCAGTATACATAGTCAATATTCAGTGGCACTAAAGCTCGATCTATTGACACGCCGACTGCGGGTTCTTTACCATAAGATCTAGGCTACCGTGGCCACGAACTGAAGTGACATGAAATAGGTAATAACCTCTTAACTGCCGATAGAGAGTTATGCGATTCACTCCCCAATGCCCCCATTTTTCAAATAGTCGTACTCTTGTAGCACATTGGAGGGGGGGGAGAAAAGATAGAGCAAAACAAATTTTCCTCTGATATAAAGTGTCAAACATTGTTAATGTCATTTTGTTGTATTCCAACGCCACCGTACTAGTTTTGAACACTGCCATGACCCAAAAAAGAAGAGTTTTGGAAAGCCATGGGAAACTCTGGCTACTGTGGGCCCAATCCCGAGGCACCTGGAGAGAGCCGGGGCTGTTGCCAGCTTTCGCCTAACCACCGGACATGACTTTTGGGGAGTATACCTCCACTAGCTTGACATGGCTGCTAATGAGGCCTGCCCACTCTGCAGCCATGCCAGAATGGATGGCAACCACCTGCTCTAATGCACTAGACTCGTTGAATACCCGGCTGATGACATCGTCAGTCGGTACTGGAAGGCTCGATGTCAAATGGTCAAGAAACCAAGCACAGGCGTTGGATAAATAAATAAATAGTTTTTAACACTGTGCATCACAATGTAAAGAATCGTATTTTGGAAGGATGGGAATATCAGTGAGCGAAACTTAATTAACATGTTGAAGTGAGATGGATATATACACCTGTGACAGTTAAGGAGTTAAAATATTAAAATTCTTTCACAATGCTTTTTGAATGATTACAAAAATGTTTTTCCGAGGTTCCAATGCATATAACACACTGGTAATAAACACAACTACGCCAGCGTAAAGAACGCAAACCATCGCATGATTCAGAGAGTTTTATTCCTTCTATCACTGATAAGTAAAACAAAATACGTACTACTCTATGCAAAAAATTACATCCCTGTCACAAACGAAAATCACTTTGATGAGAAATTATGAAACACAGGCGTACCGTGGAGTCTATGCAACGCCAGATAATATCACGTGAAGTGAAAAGCCATTTTTCATTTGCCCTCGGGCTTAGGGAGGAATAAACTCTCTGACAGTAAGCGTTTACAGTGAATGATGATCTCGGAAATTTCTCCGCCACATGCTCTAAAAACAAGGCATTTGTAAAGCAACTGGAGTGCCGAAAAATGCTTTCGAAAAAGACTTCGATAAAAATTTGAGCTTTAGAAGCTTCGAATAAAAGAGAACATCTGGAAAAGGGACTTCGAAAAAGTTTGAAAAATATTTCCATTTCCTTTGCTGACGTTTTCCAGAGTTTCTGCATTCTTCAATTTCAATAAAACTGGTTATACTAGCCAGTAAAAATATATTCAAAAAATAATTGCATGCACAGTTCTATATCTCTCTTTAGAAGCTGTTACGAATAAAAGCATATTAAGTAATTCTTAATTGAGATGAAAGCAAACATATGTTATAATCAGCAATACGTGTATATTTTCCACTGAAAAATATATCCGTTTACATGATGAGATGAGCATTTTTGAATCATTTCGTAAGGGGTTATATATATATTACATTAATATTCCACTAAATTACTAAAAACACAATTTAAATTTACAGAATAAAAAATATCAAGACAGTACAGAACTAAGAAAAATAGCTTCAATAATATATCAGAAAATCTTTGACTTAGGGGTGCAGTTGCAGGGTTAAGCAAAGTTTAATTTTCGCGAATCTTCTCCTTTATTTGTCTATATTATTAGGATGAAATACTATTTAGAAGAGAAATACAATTAGAAGTATTTTTATAAACATTTTGCACTAAAACTAATTTAAAAACTGTAAATCACCATTAACCAAGAACATCAAAAAGTAATAAACTTATCTTTATCTTAGCTTATCTAACTTATTAAAAAACCAACATACCGGAACAATTAAAACCTGAATTCAGAAAATTATTCCATAGAAACATTAAAATATAATATAAAATGAAAATACATTTAAAAAATTAATAAATTGAAAATAAATTGTATTAATATCAAAAATTAACAGTAGGGACCTCTAAAATAAGTAAAGCGAATAATAAAAATATTAATATATAAAGCAATTGAAACTAACATGATATTTGTTATAGATGTAGAAATGTATTGGGATAATTATGTTCTGTTAACAGTATTTTAATATTTTAATTACTATTAATTTTATCTCTATCCTTACTAACTAAAAATTATGCTGAAAATAGTTAAGGCCCATATTCCTAGGAGCTACATATAAATATTACTGTTTCAGATTGGAACTTTAATATTGTTTAATTTAATCACATCATTTTCATCAAAAATATTGATATCTACTTTATGATTCTTAGTACCTAAAAACGCAGCCAGGAATTCTGCTGTAGGGGTTGGTTATTATTAGTTTAAATGAGATTTATGCAAGACACAAATACGGTCATTGGTATAATTTCACTGCATTTAGTAAAAAAAAAAAAAAAAATAGGTCACACACACCAATACGTCTATGCAGACAAAAAAAAAAGTTTTTAACCTTATATATTTCTTCAAGACAATGTAAACTTAAATTATGTAAATTATTGCACAGTTTTACCCTAAGGTAAGGACCTTTTATCTGTATGTAATATATATTAACAATATTAATATAATTTTCTTCAAGAGCTAAATTAATAAAGTATTAAATCAAAAATACGAGTATTTTAAATTGTTGTTTATAGAATTCTGAGATATTTACTATGTTTTAATTATTACTACACATATGAAATTAGTTGTAATGTTTTGAAAAATAGCTTGCAGTAATTCTTCTTCCCTATGAATGGAATTTAAAAGAAAAGGCCTTTTTTATGATATATAATAAAACTTACAAATTAAGAAAATTATTAATTTAGTACTATTTTATGAATGAACGAATGAAATAAAAATTTGAACCCTAATACACTAACGACATCAAACAAAAGATAGATGAAAAAAAATCAGGTATACATTTACTTGAAAGAAACATATAAGTAATGTTTCCCTTTTATATTCTAGAAACCTAACATTTGGAGAAAATATCACACAAAAAGATCATATTTAATAATATTAAGATTAATTTTTTTAGAGATTCACATGCCTGTTTACCTACACTAACAGATCTCACTAACAGATAATAAAGCAAAAATAAAAGTATTTCTTTAAATTAAAAAAGTTGCACTAATCCGTTATAAGCTATATCGATGGAAAACTAGATAAAATAACATATAGAAGAAGCATATATCGATAAAAAACAAAACAAAAAAAGTTCATCAATGAAACAAAAATAAAATTATATTGACAGAAAAGATAAGAAAAAATAAAGAAAAAAAAAGATAAATCGAGGAGCAATGAGATAAGAGAACAAAGACTTGAATCTAATAATTTTGTTGCAGTAAAATCAATAAATGTTATAGCCCAAATTCAATTTGTAAGACAGCAGAACCGTGAAATATGTTTCAAATTGTGTGATATTTGACAGATGTATGCTATCAAGCTTTTTCGGAAAGAGTAAAAGAATATCTTGAAATTCACTAAATTTTTTCTCTTTCAAATTTAAAATTACCATTCTTAAACTGGATTAATATAACTCAAAATTACTTTATTACATAAGCTTAGAATCTTATTATAAACCACTCTCCTGTTTTTTTTTTCTCTTCAGTTTTCAGTATCTTATAATTTTAAATATAAATTAATTAAGAATTAATGCAGATAACCTTTCCGAGAGAAAAACTCCAGTTTAGAGGATTTCTTGAATAAAAATATAAGCTTCTAGGAAGATTTTTTTTTTATCCAAAAATGCATGACATATCCTTTTAAATTTCATGCAGAAGATGTTTTAAAATTCATGAAATGAGGAGAAACAGAATATTTCTCGAAATATTATTCTATGTATTAAAACGTAATATTTTAAGTACAGCTACGGAATTCTGCGATGGTACCTAGAACAAAATTTTTATGCTATGAATCGATTTACTTTTAAATCGGTCACATTTGCATCACATCTAAAAATAGGAAAAGTTTAGGCTGAATTATCTTCCTTATTTTGAATTTATTTAACTGTTAAACGTCTATATTGAATCTTTAAACTAGAAGAAGAAATATAATTTTTAAAACAGAAAAGAATATGCGTGATCATTGAAGAAAATAATTTACTGAAATTATAAATTACTGATGCCAGACTTTTCAGAATTATTAATTTTATATCATTTATATTAAATTATAATCATTATATTTTATATCTTAGGAGCTTAGAGAATGATGTGCGATTCTTTGAGAACTTACAACTATATATTTAATCAAAACTCATGTTTGATTTCTAAAATTATGTAGATAACATTCTTCTTTTAAAGTAAAGGCAAACTTTTCAGTGCAAATTTTACTAAGAAAATTAATAATTAATTTGAATTAAAGTACGTGACTTTTTAAAATATGTTTTATGCACTATAGATTTATTCCGATTCGACATCGAATACAGCATTAGTGTGAATAAGTACTAGCGATTAAGGTATGCAGATTGCATGACAGTAGTTATGAAAAATATGACCAACACACACAATACAAAAGCATCGCATTTAATATAGCCTCAAAACTACAAAAAACATTTTAAATGTAACGTTAAAAGGATACATGAATACTAGAACTGTAACTATTTTGTAGGGAAAATACTGAGAAAGGTAAGACGTCCAAAAATAGCATCAACCTTTTCAAGATGAATAATTTTAACATTCAAAAATATATTTAGAATTTCATTTTTGTAGACAATAAACGAGGAAAAATTGATTGTAAAGATTACATTCAGTTGAAGGTAAGTTGTACATTCCTATATGTACAAGCATTACATATATATCAATGAGTGAGGGAATATTAACTTCTCACTGTTCAGCTACACGTTGTCTATCAAGGATAAATAGAGCTTGGAAAGTTTAGAGCTAAAGGTGAGAAAAAAGAAAGATGGTCACATTTCAAAAATCAATTAGTAGTTTGAGTAATACACACACAAACCCTTTGAAAGAATTCTAGAAGCAAAAAGGAAAAATTAACTTCAAACATTACATTAAAATTATTTATATAGTTATAACAACTCCTATACTGGAAAATAATTAAGCATAAACAGATCCAGACAGTTAAATGCAAATTATTTAGTTCTGATCAGTAATACTTTACTTACTGCAATATTGCCATTAAATAATGAAATCACACTCCAAATTTTTTGTGTGTGTGAACTGTTTACGATAAAAATTCTTAGCAATCACAAAAGACATGACAAAATTTGAAATCAATATATATACACTACAGGCCATTAAAATTGCTACACCCAGAAGGCAACGTGCTGCAGACGTAAAATTTCAACAATAGGAAAAAGATGCTGCCATTTGCAAATGATTAGCTTTTCAGAGCATTCAGACACAGCACGCGCCGGTAGCGACACCTACAATGTGTTTAAATGAGGATATTGTTCAGCCGAGTTCTCATAAACTAATTGCGTTTTTAATGTTGTTACCTGGTGAAAAGTTGTTGTAAACCCTCGTGTAAGAAGCATAAATGAGTACCAGCCAGTTTCTGACTTTTATGAAGGTCGAATTGTAGCGTACCGGAATTGCGGTTTATCTTACCACAGTATTTCTGCTCGCATCGGTCAAGATTTAATGACTGTTAGCAGAATATGGATTCGATGGGTTCAGGACGGTAATATGGAACGACGTGCTGGATCTCAACGGTCCCCTATCACTAGTAGCTAAGAAAATAGGTATGTTACCCGCATGACCTTAATGGACCGTGCAGCCACGTCAAGAATTGTGGTCGTTTGCAAGACAAATGTCTGCACGAACCGATCGGCGACTTTTGCTGCAGCATTGACTCTCGGCTCGGAGACCATTGCTGTGGCTACCTGTCGAGCACAGACAGGAACGTTTTCAATGGTATGATCAACGACGAACCTGGTGCACAAATGGCGAGACGTCATATTTTCAAATGAATGTAGATTCTGTTGACAACATCAAGATGGTCGCATCCATGTTAGGTGGCATCGTGGTGAACGCACATTGGCAGCGTGCATTCGTCATCGTCATACTGTCCCAACATCTGGCATGATGGTATGGGGTGCTATTGGATACACGTCTCGTTCACGTCTTGTTCGCATTGACAGCATTTTGAACAGTGCCTTGGTTACATTTCTGGTGTGTTACGAAACATGGCTCAACCCTTTATTTGGGTCCTGCTAAGCCCTTCGTTTAATCAGGATAATGCACACCGCATGTTGCCGGTATAGTACGGAATTTCCTTGATACAGAAAGCGTTCAGCGGTTGCCATGGACTGCACGTTCACCAGATCTTTCACCAATAGGAAATTTCTGGTTCATGGTTGCCTAGTGACAGGCTGGTCACCATAGGCCAGTCACTACAGTTAATGAGATGTGGTATCGTGTTGAAGCTGCATGGTCATATGTACCTGAACATGCCATCCAATCTCTGTTTGACACAATGCCCAGAAGTGATGTTATTACTGCCAGAAGTGGTTGTTTTTGTACGGATTTCGCAGGATCTATACATCCAAAATTCTTGAAAATTGAATCATTTGTTACTTCTAGTATACTATACTTGTCCAATAAATATTATTTTTTGTCTTCATTTCTTCCTAGTGTTCCAAATTTAATGGCCAGTAGTGTACATTATATATATAATATAATGTAAAATAAAATAATTTCTAATTATATCAAGAAGAACGGGTATCACTGGACTAAAACTAGTAAAATAAAATATTCCCGTGAAGAACTTATAAATAATAAACCTAATTCTTTATGCAAAACTTCCAGAATTAAGACATGTAATTCATAGGAATTTCAGTTCAAAAGTAATTCGTTATTATCACATATTCTATTCCCTTTTAAATTTAAACCTATAATTACATTCACTCTATTAAATGCACATACGCTAATATATAAAGATTCAATTAAAATTTAAAATAAATAAATGCTAAATGTGTAAAGGAAAATATAGCGATGCATTATATGAAAGATTGTATCCATTGGTTATTTTTCTCATTTCTTTTTCAATGCTAGTAATATGCAAGTAAACAATATAACTTCAGATAATCACATCATAAATTAAAAAAAATTCCCAGATTTAAATACGAAATACTTTTGTAAATAATGTTTTATCAGTAATTAAATACTATCAGTATATTAACAAATAGACTTACCTGTGAATTAAGCTATCCTGTACTAAATGTAAACTGTTATTATAATTTAAAAAGGGTACGCGAGAATTAAATTCAATTATGTATATTCATATTCAAAATATATTCTAAATGTATATAGATAATTAACAAAAACGCGGAGACAAAGACTTCAAACAAAATATTATTTTAAATATGTTCGTATAGCTTAATATAATAACTAAGAATCATTTCTTATTTAAAATTGTACTTATTTCATGCCCAGAAAATATCAGACACATCTATTCGCCTTACTTTCTCTTAATTAGTTCAGGATAATTACTTAAAATTAAATTGATTATTCCATTTCCTATTAAATACTTTTTTAAGAGTTTAGAGCCCAATTGAAGTTTACGGTTAGGTCATTATCGAGCTTAAAGATATGCTTGCAATTTCCACTTAAAATAATTATACTCAAGTCAAACCACCAAGAATGGATTTTAGAAAACTGGGTTTGATTGACATTTTGTGGGTATTAAAAATAATTTGGTGATACCTTAAGTGTTTCTCATTTAGTGCGAGGGTCTTTTAAATTAAGAAAGTAACTCTATGTTGAGATAAAATCTTATCATAAGTAATGACTAAAATCTTTCAAATAAACATTAAGATGAAGTTTATTTTTTATCAAGAAATTCCTGAATATGTCTAAGCCCAGCTAATTTATGCAACTTAAAACGATGATAAATGACTCTGAAGGAATTAGAAATTGAAAATACTTTCGAACAATTTTCTTCCAGGCTTAGGGGCAATGAAAGATTTATGGATTTATGGCTCACTAGTTCATGTTTTTCTTTAAGAATTTTTGTTTGTGAAAACATGTGACTGCTGAATAATGGAGTATTTTTCAGTTCCTTACTATATGTTATTTCGTATTACAAGATAAGCCATATGAAAGAGAAATATTAGATAGAATATGTTTCGTGAAGAAAAATAAAATTTCTCGATTTCAAAGGATAAATATTTTATCTCATGCACAACGGTTCTGCATTCTAACACATTTATTTCTTCTGAGAAATTCAATACATATTTATGCATTTTTTTATTAAAGAATTTGAAAATTGTATGAAGTAAAATCTATCAATACATGTAAAAGTTTAACACTAAAATACGATTTTTATTGGATCAAGTTATCCGAATAATTTCGAAGAATTTTTTTTCAAAACTAGCATTCTAAAACATTATAAATGCTTTTTCTAGGAATTAATAGCAATGAATAATGATATTTAACTATAACAACATTAAAAAGAAATATCTAAATTTTATAATAATCACAATTATAAGTGAAATTTCAGCAATATTTTTGAAATATTCTGAGCGATTAGAGTAAAAAGTATTAAACTTATATCAATAAAAGCATAACTTTGCAAAATAGATGCATTTATCTAGAAAATATACTAAACTTTTAATGTTTTGTTAAAATTTTAAAATTTTAGAGCTAATCAAAGAATATTCTTATATTACAAATATTTTAGTACATTCTCTAGAAAATAATATAAATATCAGTTTCAAAAAGTTTTATAGAAATACATTTCTTAACAATTTTATTTATCAGACTCGCCATGATAGATTCTTAACAACTTAAATGCCTACTTCTGATAGATTAAAGACACACTTCCGGTTTTACTAATTTTATAAAATTGATTGTAACTTGGCCTCTAGGTAGCTTAGAAACAAAAAAAAAGTATGTTTTGCAAAGCCAAAAGATAGCTCTATTCAGTAAAATAATAAACAAAAAAAATATATGTTTTGAATGGAATTGCTCAACGTGTTCGGATACCTTAATTTATTTTATCTCTAGTTATTGGTACGAGAAAATGAAACAACTTTAAATATAAAATTGCTTTGAGAAATAATTATTAATAATAATTATTAAAACTCTGAACAACAATAATATATCAATTGGTAGTTTCACTCAAAAACATTTTATGTAATTGATTTTTTTTTTCTGCCTGGAGGGTTAGGGCTCTAAAACCAATAGAAATGACATTTTTTGTGAATGTCTTTATATCAACGGATACAGTTCTATGTCTTGAAGTCCAAGTGATCACGAGTTTATAAGATGTATAATTAAAAACATAGACAAAAATAAATAAAAAAAACCCTATTTTGATATTATTTTTCATTTAAATTATAAATAACAAATTATTACGTGATTGCAATCTAATATTGTTCCAAATGCTATTTCTAAGAGTTTAATTCCAATTAACTGTAAATATTTCTAAAATCTAAACCAATTGTTTTTTTCAATATGTCATTTAAACATCCATGAATAAAAACTAATTCAATTTCTCTAAGCGAAAAACAAAAATTCGTATAAAGCCGAATATTAAAAGAAAAAGATTTTGCCGCAGATGAAACTGAAAAAATTCACCAAAGATGACAGAAACTTCGCCAAATGTCAGAATTAAATACTGGCACTTTGATGAAGTCATAAAACAATTTCAGAAAAGAAAATTTAACGAAACCACTGAACCATAAAAAGAACACGACTAGTTTTAAAGGCAATAAATACTTATTACCTGAAGGTATAATCAAGTAAATGTGCGCCCACAGCATAAAATACTCTAATAAATGAGGAAAATTAAAATAAATGCTTAAAGCCTTCAATTACATTTGGCAATTCTTCTTTCTCTTTAAAATATTATAGTGATTTGAAATGATTGAAAGTACATTCTTTTCAAATAATTCCCTGAAATAAGAATCATAGATGATGATGATTCTATATATGTAAAATGCTTATTAAATGAACAGCAATTGATGGATTCTCGTTAAATTAAATTACAGAATATTTCGGAATTAATATTAACTTTTTAATTATTGAGGCAAGTAAGGCAAAAATGTTCTTGAATAAACTTCTTTTTAACCAAACAATTAATGTATTACAGTTTTTCTTTGAATAAAATGCTTCGGAATTGAATATACTACTGTCATTTATTGATGATTTAACTGCAATATTTAATTCTAAATATAAACGTACAAATAACATTTCTTATCACTTAGATGTTCAAACGAAAAAGCATGTAAAAAAAGAAGGGGGGGGGGGAGTGGGAAAATCCGAAGTAATTTCATTTTTAATTTTGCTAATGAGTTCCTTTTAAATAAAAAAATATAATGCTTTTAGCGAATTTAATTAATTTATCTTAAAAATATTAAAACAAATTATTTAAACTTCATACCTAAAAACACTATTTTTAAACATTTAACGCAGAGTGAGAAATGTTAAGAAAATCCTTTTAGTTAACTAAAAGCACCATTTTTATTCGCTTTCCTTACACATAGTGATTAAAAAAATAGCACACATAATAATCCTTTTTTAAAAAGTCTGCATCTAAGTTTTCTTACAGGTAAATAAAATATACAATACATTACATTCGGTGAGTGGATTAGAGATGAAGTATGCATTTTTCCAGTTATTTTAGAGCTTAAAAGGATTAAGTGCAGTTTCATTTAAAAATGAGCTTTCTGAAAAGTGAAAACTACTCATTTATTCTTTAAAGAATTATATTTTCTCAAAAAAAATATATCATTTTACTTTCCGGATGGTCTTGTCAGTTTAAATTTACATCGAAGCAAAAAAAAAATCTTATAATTCTTACATTTATACTTTAAAGTTAATCAAACATGATTTGGAATGAAAAAGAGAATTTTCAAGGGAACTAAAACATGTCACAAAATATTTATAAATAACAAAACTTCTTGTAAATATCTTACAAAACTCGAATTTTAGGTATAAAAGTTTGTCCTTTCAAAAAATATGTAGTATCTTATCATGTAAAACCAATGATTGAATTATATTTTTTATTAATTAAAACTTTAATCAACCACACAAATTTTGAGCATCTCTTTCTATAAAAAGTTTGACTTTAAAAAAAAAAATTGTCTAAGTATATTTCAATAGCTCTAATTTTAAATAAATGATTTTTATTCGATTATGTCTGAGCAGGATGTATTTACAGATTCTATGAGTATATATATATATATACATATACAGGGAAAATCGCTACCATACCGACAAACTTGCAGGGTGTGTAGGGGTTACAAAGACGACTTGAAATCACATAGGAATTCAATTTCGCAAATGCCACAGTTAATGGTACAACGAAGAGAAAAAATTAGAATAGAAACACATTAATGGCACAGAAAACACACATTTTATTCAGCAGCAGGTGCTTTAAATTACGACCGGAAGTAGTCTGGCAAATCTGACAGCAATGTTAGATGGAATTCCTGACGTTTTAGAAGATACTTTCAGAAGTCTTGTGGTAGGTGAAACTGAATGCAAAATTTCATAAAAACCAATCCTGCTGGAAGATGTCATTTGTGATCAGTTTCCTGAGGTAGTAGAAAGAACTCGAATTTAAATGAGGAACTGACGACATGCTGGCTAGTGTATGGACATGCGATAGTAACGGGCACGCCTCTCGGCTTTTGTACCTGAACCGTTACCCGAATAGCATGTTCCACATCACACAACCTTCGCAATTGTAAGCAAAAGGTTTAGTGCGACTGGTTCTTTAACATTTAACTTTTTTTGGGGTTTTACGTGTTTCTTATTAGAATACCTCATCACTCAGATATCTATAGTTGCTATAAAAGGATAAGGGACGTGCCAGGAATCTTCGAGCACTTAGGGGAAAGGCCAAACTGTGGCGCCCCGGGCGACAACTTAGGGGGCGCGAGCTATTGAAAAGTCAAAAACAACACAAAAAAGGTTCAGAAAATTTAAAATTTACTGAAAGTAAAAAAATACATACTGACATAATAAAACTAAAATACACATTTACACTGATATATTACACTTATAAATAAATCAGTGGTACACAATGTATTTTATAAGAAATTTTAACAATACTAAGTTAAGAACAAGTTAAAAAATTTCCAGTCTCCCCATGGGATTGTCCCATATAAAATTATACACGAAAATTAACACTTATCTTTATAATTTGTAGGTTTATAATAAAACCTTTTAAATTGGGGTTAAAAATTAAAATTCGCTTCCCAATCCAATCGTTTCCGTAGGTGCACGTATAGGCTGTATTGGGGGAGGAAAAAAAAGAATCAAATATAACTGAAATAAGTAAATCTTTTTGCAAAAAAAGTAAGGTTCTTTTTTGCATTCTAAACCTTCGGGAAAAATGGATAGCAGTGAACAAAAAGATCGTTCTTCGGAAAGCATATAAAGGGGGAAATTTTGCTTTGCCGATTGAGACGTTTATATACCCCAAAGGGATAAGAGGTTAAAGTCGTATCGTAGTTTTAGCATCAAAGTATAGTATTTTGAATTCAAATTTCATTGTATGAAGGGGCACGATGAAAATTATAATTGAATTTTGGGTCGTGAATATAGAAACTTTGAGAAGCACTGACTTAAGGAATTCCTTGTAGTGCCTCTCTTAGGCCTGCCAGATGGTTTCTGGTAGTAATTTTGAACACTTATTGTAGTACAACATTTCAGTAAAAAGTTTTCTGTCCCATTAATGTGTTACTGTTTCTTTTCTTTTCCCCTTCTTCCTTGCACCTCAGTCCTAATTACGGCATTTACAACCTTGCATTCCAATGTGATTACAAATATTCTCTGTACGCCCTACACATTATGAAAGTTTACCGGTCTGGTAGCGAGTCACTCTGCATATATATATACGAAGTGCTTAGAAAAATTCTGATTAGAAAAAAAAAAACAGGTTTTTCAAGTGCTTAAAAAACACAGTTCATTATTTTCTTAGTTATATTTTGAACCTTTCCTTTGTAATGAAAGCAATATACACATGCAAATTTCAGTGTGCTTAATTTAGTCATTCCTAAAGCAATTTTTTGAAACAAAGTCCATATGGTTTTGAATTTTTTATACATTACTTGGAGCAAACTTCTGAGTAAAACAGAAAAAAAAAACACTTTTTATCACATTCTCAAGGAGAACAAATCAAAATTGTTTACACTTCTTTTTGCATAGTCATTTCTGAACTTTCCCATAGTTATTTTTTATAACATTTTCTTTACGAAACCTGATAATTTTGAGAGATATAGACTTGACAACTACAAGTTAAAAATCGTAAAATAATCATTTCGAAAATTTCTTTGAATCATACGATGTGCATTTCGATTTGTTACTTCATTGAATGATTTTCAACACATTTTCTAAAAAGAAATTCTTTAAAACTTTTAACAAGAATATATGACTCTTCACAAAGCTGGATAATGATTTAATTTATGAAAATCATGCCATGGATCCTCAAAAATAAAATCAGTTTACGCCATCATAATGAAAGGCTTAATTTAAGGATGAAAAAAGGATAAATTGATTAGAAAAACTAACAGTCATATAAAAAAAAAGGCCAAAGAATGTTAATTTTCTGGGCGAGTTACATTTTCTGTTAATCATGGATCAGACTCCCTTGGAGATTTTAATTAAACTTGCTTAACAAAACACACACGTAAAGGGATAAAAGTGGTTCCAATTCATCATGCTGCAGGGCCACTTGGTAAAAAATGGAGCATTCAAGGAAATAAAGGATGAAAAATGCCCTCGTCTAAGAGATGCCGCTGAAAATATTTGAAGAGCACTTTTTGCAACTTTGAATAATCTTACTTCATAAGCTCAACGTACAATTAAACGCTAAATGAACTTCCTTATATCAAAATTTAAGAATAAGTTATTTTATATACATGAAAAAAATGAACATTATTTAAAAACGTTTGGTTTTATTTCACAATTAATACCCAGGAAAATTAATTGGACAATTCTTTTACTTAGGCATCTTATGTTAACATTAAAACATTTTATTTTAAACGAGATTTTTTTTGTTATTAAAATCTATAATAGGTCCCAGCATTACCGATTTTTTTTGGTTGCTTACGTGACTGATTAAAAACATTTTTCATGCTTAAATAGGTACCACCACACTAGGAGAAAATTCGTGTTAATAAATTTAAACTTATATATTTAAAAATAATTTACTTATTTTAATAAAAATATGAAACAGATTACCAATATTTTAGTATACAGTTTCAAAACAGCTCAATTGATGCATTAATACATTAGTGTTTCAAGAAACAATTAAGGCAAAAACTGAATTTATGAATAAATTTGCAGCTATTTGGCATTAATTATCAAATAAAATTTCTTATTTATTTATTAGTTGTAATATAAAACATGTATGTATACAAACATTCACACACACATATAGATATATATAAATGCAAAATACTAGATTTAGTTACATAATTCTGTAATTCTAATTTGAGGATATGTAATAAACAAGAATATAGCAAAACAGTACGGGTCAAAGTAGGTTAGCTATAGTACAACAATGGCAAATTCGCATGCTTGAAAATAAGATTGTTGGTTTTGGGTTAGTATTGCTGGTTTCAAAGCGTTAACTTTCCCTTTTATAGAACTCTATTACTAGGCTGAAATAAGTGGATAAAATACACTTTAAGCATTAATTTTGCAAGAGAAATCCCATGAAAAACAATAGAGAACCCCATAATCTTATTATAAAAAAGACACTAATATATATATATCCTCGAATAATGAATTACTGTTCTCTACTTTCTTAAATCCTGTCTTGAGAATTTAATATGACTGACTTATGTAAGATACTTCTACAAAAAACAAAAATTAAAAAACAAAAACAAAAATGCATAAAGAATAATCTCAACTCATATATATCATAAATGAAAGAAAACTAATAATGGGTTCATTTTTTTGCAGCATTTCTTTGTCCTAACACTGGATTACATAATTTTCGAAAAGAAAGTTTATTTTATACAATGAGAATGTTAAAATATATTTGTGTGCTATTAAAGTGCATTTAATCTCTTCTTCCAGAAAAAAGTAATTTTGAACTAATATTTATTCGCAAGTAGAACAATTTCAAATTTACTTATATAACTGAAATATTAGTTCTATGCCAAGTTTTTGCTATTTTATAACCGGGTCTTTGTATGTACTGTTTACTAGTATCCTTACATACTTCTTAGTATTAAGTTAGATCTACAGCAATAGTGTGTATACAAAGAGGGAGATATAATAGAATATTCACCTCATAAGACCTTTGGAACATATTTTTTAAGTATGAGTTTTGGAGTCATGATTTTGATCTGAACTTAACATACGATGCTAATGCAAGAGGAGTAACAGAGAAGACTTAAATTGCGAGGAATGCTATATGTTTTTTAAGCAAGCATTATAAAAACAATGACCGTAAATGTCAGCACATGTGGGATTGTGGGCAAAGTTTAGTGGAAGTTAACAAATGATGCACCTCTTCTCTGTCACATAAAAGTGCAACCAATTCTGTCAGTCTTCAGTATAAAAAGGCGCGAACAACGGTGTTTAATGATTCAAAGAAGGTAGTTTGCGTGTGTTTTGTGACCGTGTTCAAACAACATTTCACACGAAATCTTTACGTTCTGTGTAGTCTCTTCTTTCAAGCTCTTAATTGCCTGCAGAGAGATAATTAGAGTAGCAATCGTTCAGAGGAAAAACGTTCATTTTGCTTTAGTATCTGCAATTGAGAAAGTTCCTTGACACGTGAGTCTTCTGTGTGGAATGATTTTTGTTTCAATAAATGAAATTTCTTCGAGAAATTTTGTTTTTTAATTTTATTGGGGAAAAAGAAGAAAGGAAAAAAAAAAAAGCGCTTTTAAATTAACGAGTTCTTTTTTGTGAATAACTTTCCCCTTTTTGAACAATACTTAAGTGCGAAGGGCATAAACAACCATTTCTCTTATTTATTTACTTTGGAACAAAGGCATGAATTTTGAAGAATGTTCGAGCTCGTACTATACTATAAAAATAAAAGAAAAAATAAACGCAAGAATACCCTACATTTTGGAGTAGTACATTGTGAGAAAAATGATTTTTAACCCTTTAAATGCCAATTAAAAGTGCCTCAGCTTGCTCCCCCGAGCCACCGTTTTTCGATAAGACGCGCGTATGCAATGTATTGGGGAAGTAAAGGCATACATAAACAAATTTTTTTCTGAAATAAAAAAAATCCTTCGGAAACTTTGTCAAGTTCATTGCATTTCGTTCCGAAGCCTTCGGAATAATTTTGCTCATAGCAGTGCAAGTAAGAGTATCGTATTTCGGAAAACCGTACATATACGTCCGGAGCATTTAATGTACCGTGTGAGCGAGACGTATATGTACGCAAACAGAAATTAAGGGTTCAATAATAATACATTACCAATACGTTATGCAGACATATCTATTTTTAGAAAAAAATCGAATAACAGAAGAGTCATACGTAGAATTTGACAAAACATCCCACAAAATTTGTTTCGTTTTTATAGAATATGAGAGAAAAATTCATTTAAATGAGATAGTAGAAATAATGTACATCTTTCCGGATGAGATAGTGGTTAGTGATCCTGACTACAAGATTGAAGGGCATGTGTTCAAATCTAGAAGACATGGATGTTTCTAAATATATAACACTTGTGTGGCATGGAGACACTAAATATTGTCCTCTCTAGATGTTGATGAGATAAGAGGAGTAAGAGACTCCTGAGGTGTTCTCTTTTGAAATTTGGGTGGAATAGAGGGAAATCGTGTTATTACCTGTATGGTGCTCAATGCTGTGGCTAACGACAAACGTAATCCAGCTGCTCTAGCCATGATGAACTTCGTGGGCTTCAATCTGATGTCACTGCAGATCGGGTGGGAGGAGAAACAACACTTAACTACATATATCCGTCAAGTTAGAACGTGTATCATTTACTAAAATTTATTTTTAAATACAGTATTTTTCCAACCCATTTATTAATAACAGCCATCCAAATTAAAGGACATGCACATTTGTAGCTTCATAGAAATAAATAGATCACTTACCGGTAAATGGAAAGTTAATATGGACTTTTAATCTGAAGGATTATGTGCACGATATTATTTAAGTCACATGAAAGCTATGAACAACAAGACAAAACTAACATATTTTGTACAAATAAATGAATTCAAGTTTGCGTAAAAACCAATATTTAATACGCAGCATACATTATTATTTAATAAAATTCTTTAAAGCGTAATCTACAAAATAGTTCACTGAACTAGCCGCAATTAAACAGGCATTTTCCTCTGAGTTTCAAATAGCATTAGATACTTATTGCCAGAAGCCTTCGGGTTTGCAAGCCCTTGCACAAAGCAGAAGATTTGAGCTAAATCCTATAAAATCACTAACTGGCTTTTTAAGCCAAAACAAGTTTACGAAACTATTTAATTGAGGAATATTCCATGTTGCAAATGAATTGCTTTTATAAATATTAAACAAACATTTGTTATTATTTTTCTAACAGTTAAGGTATAATTCTGTAATTTAAATCTATTAAACTGGATAAAAGCTTTTTGTTATTTATAAAACTGCAATGCTTTATTTTAATGAAAACACACTTGATAATAAATGTCATAAGATCACTGATTGGAAGGAATCCATTAAAAATAGAGATATCATTTTGGAATAAAAGTTTTGTCATTAATTAGACAGACGTGAATGATTTATTTTATTCAGGAGCGTTTGTGGTATACCTTTAATTATATAAAATTTGGTGTATCCGTTTGTCATTCTACATGGATATTTGCTTAAAAATCCATTTTATTAAAAACTGTAAAAAATAGATATACGTGCATTAAAAATAACAAAAGAAATTCCACGTATATATTCCAAAAAAGGAATTCTCTGCAGTGAAAATAAAATTACCTGAGCAAAAGGTGGGAAAAAGCTCATTTTACGATAAAAAAAATTCAATAGCTTTTTAGTGACGGGTCCTAATTCTCACCCAAGACGAAAAAAGATAATTAATTGGTTGAAAAAGATAATTAATTAAGTAAAGGCTTCCGCGCGCATTCTTTAAACTGTTAATTAGTAAAGAAGCTCAAATAATTGAAGCATTTGACTGCAGTGCAAAAGATCCCAAGAGTGATCTCAGAGCAAGTTGAACCGCTTAGATTGAAAAATCCATTTGTTATTTCTATTCAATTTTATCTCTGATAAATTAAAATTCAAGGAATAAAACCAAATACCTGAAGGAATTAAAAACACAAGTTCAATGCATTTTTAGGAAACTCAGTTGCTCCAAGAGACAGCATCATAATATATTTATGTTTTTCTTCGTAAGTATATATTTCCATTCTGTTAAAATTAGAAATCATGATCATTGGCTTTTTAAAAAGCTTAAAAAATTGTTTATTATTTTTAATTTTGATATCTTCCTAGCAGAATAGTAATACATATTGTATTTTTGCACTTATGCACTTTTACACATATTTAATGTTACTAATGTGACTACATTTGGAAACTTGACTTTGCAAAAGTGTATGAATGAATACAGATTTTTTGGTTTTTAGTGTCACTTGATTAGAATATACAAGAAAGGATAATTAAATTAGACCTAAAAAATATTCACTATTTGTCATTTAACTTTTATTTTCCGTAACTTCTTTGAGTCTTAAATTAAACGCCCAATTATTTCTCAGAAAATATATTCTAAACAAAACACTTTTAATCCCAGGTCATTAAATTTTTATATCTTCATATGCCCCTCTTCCCTTTCAGATCAAAAACATAAACTAAAAGAGTTATTTAACAGCTCTGGACATAAGTATCAGCCCAAATAAAATCTTCACTTGACTTGGATTTTCTCTCAGCGGTAGATGTATTGATTGCTCGCTGAAAAAAACTGTTTCTTTCGAAAGTGATCTATGCTGACTTGAACCATTACATACATATAAAATTGTTTTCAGGATACTATTATAATAAAACATCCAAATGCAATTTTTGAGGGGAAAACTGAAAAAATAGTGACATATTTTTAAATCATTCTTTTTTTTAATGAAAAAAAAAGTAAGACCTCAGTAACACAGTATTGCATTATGAGTATGTATATATTATACATATTAACTAATTTAGCAAAAAATATATAAGTACTCTAAAAGAATTATTACTTCGTAAAGTCCTAAAAAAATTTATAGCATAAAATTTGAATTCCCTTTCTGTGAAATTACATTCATTCTTTAGCCTTTTGTCAAAAAATCTGTAGTTTTTACTGTCTTAAAATATTTTCTAAAAATGGTTTATGTAAATTGTTTTATCAAGATATTTCTATGTATTAGAAATATGTAAGCCTTCTTTCATATGTTTCTTTAAAACATTAGTAATGAACACTTGTCAGATACCTTAAAATCATTTTAATTTAATTTTTCAATTTTAATAGTTAACTTAACCAAATAATGTATAGTGTTTATGTGAATATATTATACAATCTACTCATTTTTCCTTTTAGGATTCAAGATACAAGTGAAATTCTTCGATCATGTGATGGCAATGATTTATCATCTGATGATTAAGAGGAAATAGAGAGCACAAAAATTATTAAATTTT
>BMAV01012738.1:0-45559 GCA_019973955.1 Trichonephila inaurata madagascariensis
AACATTTTAAAAATTATGTATAAATTTAAGATATTTTGTTTTATTAGAGAAATTAGTGTCTAAATGAGAAATTAATGTTTTGTTTATTCTTTTAAATCTTAATTATCTTAAAAATGTTAAAAAATTTTATTAATAACTTAACCTAAGGCTTTACACATTTTATAATAATGCTTCGTTATTGTTGTGTTCCCAACTGGTCATCGAATAAACTTGGCAACCATACGCTTCGGTTTTTTGTTTCCCAAAAGATGAATAGTTGATGCAAACTTCAAAAGAGACACAATCCCTAAGGAATTTAAAAGTAAATCAGATGATATTTCAATAGAAGGGTATCAAGTTTTAAAATATATCGCGGGTTATTGCGTACATAATATAAAATTCGAATGATACGGTTACAAATATAGATTTGTTGTAGATAAAAAATCAAATTCGATTCAGAAAATGTTGAAGGGACAAAAATTTTTTAGACTTCTGGATAGAAATGGTTTAAAAACGTTCACAGATACTGTTATGAAAATCATTTCAACGCAACATTTTTTTATTCTGTATATCGAAAAGATTCGAGTTAAAATATCTTAAAGTTGATTGCCAATTATCATGCCTTACAAGCATAACCGAAGCATATCTGGGATTACGTGGATTGTGGAGTGTCTTGCATTGGTTTCCTTCATCTTCTGTGAACTGTAACACACCTGCATTTTCATATTTAAAAAATATATTTATTACATTCGGGAATATAGGTTTAAATAATTATTCAAAATAGCGCAATGAAGAAATTTTAACGGGGTAGGATAATCGAAAAATGAAGGAACAAGTTGGATTTAAAGACTTTTTTTGAAAAAAATCGGCATTTTTTTGTCTCTTTTGTCGCCAAGGGAAGCATAGAGTTGCAAATTTGTCCCCTGCCCACTCTTAAGACCACATGAAATGTGGTAGTTGATCCCCTCCCCACAATATTCCGTTAAAGTGAAGTTCCTAGCTTCGACTAAATGGGCCCCACACCTTTTCTACGAAAATGTATGGCGGGATTATTCTTTCTAATCCTCGTAAAAGCATGAAAATGAAGCATGCAATATTTTTAAAAATAGGCTTAGAGAGAGAAAGAAATCCTACTCTAAAATTTCGCTTAAAATGCAGAAAAAGGACACAATTTTATAGAAGTAATATAATTATCATTAGCAATATTGCAGTGAATTTAAGAATGAAAATCTTTTTTTTTTTAGATATTTAAATAATTTTGAATCTTAAGTATTTAAACCTATTTTTTTCCTTCTTAGAATGCAATTAATTCACAAATATGATTATATATTTCACAAAAAATATTACTTTATGTGAGTACATACATATGAATGAATTATTTTATAGGAAAATATTAATAACCTCTGGTTTTTTATTCACCTAACTAATCCCAGAAATAACATTGCAAAATGTGAAGTTATCACTTCTATCGTGTGGTCTCATAAACCCACAGACTCTTTATTTTTTTTTTATTTATATTTTTTTTAGCATATTTTTTTAACTCAAGCATTTACTTTTACTAAATTTCAAATTCTTGTACAAGAAAATGTTCTACATAATTGAGAGTCCAAATTGTTCACTCTGTAAGAAAAACGAAGTCGTACACATGCTCGGCTATGCGCGGAGTCTCCGAGATGAAAAGATATTGGAGTGCTAGACTTCTGATGGGACATTGACTTTTTTCTCTTGGTTTTATTTTTGTCGTATTGTAAGAGTTCTACACATTTTCTTATGTCATTGGAAATAAAAAAAATATTCTACATAATTAGTCCTCAAATTGACAGTGGTCTTCTTACCAAAAAATAAACAATTTCGATTTCCTTTTAAGGTATGCGAATACGTTCGGAACCGTGATTTTAAAAAAGTGCATAAATGGATAATTTTCTTGATATTTAGTGTCACTTAGATTAGAATACAAGTATAAAGTTGTTTTAAGGACATTTTGACAAAAAAAATATTTAAATACAATATTTCGGCAAAAAGTTAACTTAGAATAACCTTTTTCAAAATGTTCTCCTTTTGTCAAAAATGCTTCTATTATAATAATAATTTTCCTGTATATTGATCAGACCTCTGTACATAGGCTCAACTGTGAGTTTTGAAAACATCACATTATTTTAAGAGTTACTACCAATTGAAATAATTATCGGCGTTTTTTTCTTAAAATTTCTCCCCTTTGTTGTCGTAAAACTTGGATAAACTCACTTCTAAGTTATATATTTCAAAAATTCTTGTTGAGCCTCTGAACAGAGGCCTGAGCTATATACAGGCAAAATATTATTATAATAGAAGCATTTTTCACAAAGGGAGAATATTTTGAAATTGGTCATTCTATGTTCATTTTTTGTCAAGAAATGTTGTACTTAAATAATATTTCATTAATATACTATTCTTACAACAGTTTTATATACATTTTCTATAATCTAAGTGACACTAAATATCATAAATATTATCCATTTATACGCTTTGGAAAAATCACGGTTCCGAACGTAGTCGAATACCTTAAGCCCTCTATTTCTTAATTTGACATGAAATGAATGGCTACTGAGATGTTTTTATACAGTTCCTCCTCAGTTTCTTGGTAAAACTCAATATTCATTATAGTTTAATGTTTGCGATTCAAATAGAAGTGCCCAGTAAAAAAATGCACAGTATTTCAGTGATATGATACGCAATGTGGCAAAGCAAGTTTAAAGAAAACTATTGCTTTGTACTCTGAAATTATCTAATAATTTTTGCTAGCAAGGCCGTCTGTTGTTCTCAAATTTCAACATATTAAAAAAACACTAAAACTAAATACAAACTGCATACTAACATGTAAAAAAAATTAAGTCAATTCCCACTTAGGTCAACAAAGAAAAATTTTATTTTAGTTACTTTTTTTTAAAATAGTTACAAGTATATATAATGTAAATACGTATATACACATATGACAAAATCACAATATTATGTGACAAAACAGAAAGCAATTTTCCAACCTATATATGGTACTGGACTAGTTTTGTTTGTTTTATTACTTATTCATTAATTAAATTTAATTACTCTAATGAGAGAGAGAGAGAGAGAAATATTATAGTAAAAAAAACACACATTCTCAGATATTAGGCCATGGCAAGGGAGATTCGAACCCACGACCTTTGGATTCGAAGCACAACGCGCTATTGATTGCGCTACAGAGACATGACGAACGATTTCCCTTTCTATATATGCTGTTGGGCAGTTATTTTTGTTTGTTACTATTTATTCATTTTTTTTAATTTAATTAATAAATTAACATTTGAAAAAACTCAAGTATCAAGTGTCATCCACTAGAATTTAAAAAAAATGTATTTGAATGTTTGAGAGAGTGAACTAATAGTAGGAATTGAAAAAAAGCTTTCAAACTGTGCATATCAGTTGTACAAATTAATTTTTAATTTCTCTGCAAAAACTCTCTTTTTTACGATCATACTGAAAAAAGGACTATTAGCAAGATTACTGAAAAGAAAAATTGCTATATAAATACTAGCAAGATATTAGATATGCTTTATAAATATTACCATTAAACTAGAAAATCATTAATGTGTGTAGAACTATAATCTGTAGAGATTAACTGATTTGCTCTGCTAAAGTATGGAACCAAGAGTTTTCGCATTTTAACTAGGTAAACTTCCCATATTAGTGGCTCCGTTCCGTTATAATTCAAAAGTTTGTTTCTCTCATTTCCTTTCTGTCAGGAATTTTGATTGACATCCCTGAATAATTTATACTAAACATTTAGAAACAGAGAGAGTGGCAGAAACAGTAAATGCATTCTGTAGGACACGCCTTGCATTATTTTATATTGCAAATTTAATTTACTCTACAACCAGTGACACAAATCTTTAAATTACAGTAATAAATAAGCATAGTTTTAACATAGACTTCGCAATTTCATTTCCTTATGTGTAATAATTTGTAACATATCAACTAATTTGTGTTTCCTTGATTTATTCGCGTCTTTAGATAATCGTGACATGATCCTTTAGATATAGAAAAATAACTAAATTACACACATTATGTCAATTTCCTCAGCTGCAATAATATTTTAAACAGTTTGATTCTTTGTATTGTGGTTTTTCAATTGATTGATTATTGATTCTATCAATTAATGTGTTGATTGTTCATTGAGGTTGATTCATGTGACGTTATAGTCACATGATAGTGAAAGCCACTGATTCTAGCCAATCAATTCAAAAACTCATGTGATGTCACAGTCACACGATAAAAACTATCTTGTATTTCCAGCTAATCAGTTCACGAGCTCCGGTGTTGCCAAGTTTTGCTCTTTGCAGAAACTTTCTCTTAAAAAGTACATATGTATACAAAATGCATTTTATTTAAAAGTATAAGCATAAAATATGACTTTTTTTTAACTTAAAAAAAATCTTTTCCAAGAAATTTTTTTCCCTCTTACATTTTAAACATCTTTACCCAAATATGAAATTTTATCTGAGTTTTACAAATAGAACAAGTACAATTAGTTTAATGTTTGTTTTGAATTCAATGGAAAACACGTGTTTGTTTCTATCATGTGACTTCATGAATCAAGCCCATTGTATATTAAATATAATAAATATATATAAATAACATTATATGTTAACTCAAGTACACTGAGACTAACGAATTTACGTGATAGGTGGAACCGAGTGATAACCACATAAGTCGGGATATAATTTTACATATAAATACATATAAATTAATTTTATTTGAGACCGGAAATGAAAAGAAATAATAATTTAGAAAAAGAAAATGCTTAATAATATTTTAGTTAAAGTAAAATCTCAAACTGAAGTTATTTTGATAGAGAAGGTTTAGTAAAATCTAAGAAGTATAGTCTGCTGTGAATAAAGGATTTTTTTTTCTCCTGTTAAATGTCCTAGTAGCATACGAATAATTTTTCTCCCCTTGTTTTGCTGAAAAAATACGCCCTTCGTTAGAATCTATATTTTCTAAAATTTGTAACCATCTTTCAATTAAATTGAGGCATTCTGTCGAATTCCCAATCGTCATTCGATCTTCTGATTGAACTGGGTCTAAAGACTAAATTCTTCAACGCTTTGCTCTTGTTCATGCATTTCTATAAGATCATCAATTGTCGGCTCCTGATTGTGGGAATCGAGCAGCTCTTGAACGTCAACACCAACCACTTCTAAATGCATTTGCTTGGCAAGATCGACAATTTTTTCAATCAAACTACCGATTTCATCAGGCTTTGGTGATGATTCTACCTAAAGTTTCAGTGATGGAGGGAGAAAAAACGAGAATAGGCGAGATTTAAACATCACGTAAATCCGAATTCGCGTAAGTCGAGTTACTACTCTATACAGAAACGTTTTCTTGTAGTGTTTGTAGTGTACTTTCGTAATACCCGATGATCCTTATTCATAATATCGGATCATCCTTACTCATAATAACGGATCATTCTTACTCATAGTAACGGATTCTTGATCCTTACGTCTTATTGGCTGTTAAAACCTACTATTGTATTTCATTGGTCAGAAGAAATGTCTTCTGGCATTTCTTCTGTCTTCCCAGAATTCCGCTCTGACGAAGGGAATATATATACTCGAACTTAATATTTTGTTATGTGGGAAATAAAGTTTATTTTTGTAAAATCACTGCAATTTTACTTGGCCACTCAACACAACAAATGTTCCAGGAAAGGTATTTTCCCTTTAACTATAGTGCTTAGTAGGTAATGTGCAGATTATACAGGTAATTTAGAAATGAAACCATTTTCCGCACTTTAATGGATCACCCTCGTTAATGTGCAAATCAACTGATTTCTTCACTTTAGTGGCAGCATAAATACTACATACGTCTTTTGACAGTTTTCTTTTCCATACATTGTTATGTAGGTAAATACTTGCAAATTTACGGCTTTGTTTTTTTCCCCAAGTAATGCAATACATATGTAATAATTTCTTATTTGCATTACAGATGTTTAATTGGGTTGCACCACGCATCCAAGGCAAAATCACCATAGGTAACGCAGTGCTGCAGATGGTAGAAAAGTACATACAATTTTACATAGATGAGAACCTCACAACTCTGAAGAACTACATCCTGAATACAGAAAATCCCAATGTACTCAGCAATAAAGATCTACCAGATAATATAGAAATCGAACCTTTTCAGAAAAACCTACTACCTTCCATTGTTCAATATGATGCGTCTGTTGTTGGCTTCGAAAGGGCGCAAATGTTAGAACTAAGCTGTCAAGAAAAAGACAGCGAGACCTTCGTGGCATTCAGGAACGGAGCATGCATAGGATATGGAAGCATCAAACGAAGCTGCCTGGGCGCTGGAAGAGTAAGCCCTTTGTTTGCTGATGATCCTACAGTGGCTGAAGCGCTGTTGAAGAAACTCTTAGAGTCATATCCGAATAGGAATGGTTTTTGTCATGAGCATTAAAAAATAAGAATTCCCCATTTCCCCTTTATGGAAAAACAGGTAATCCTGAAATCGAAACGATGCGATTTATAGTAAAGCGTTAATTTCGACACAAATAGAATTTTTGCCTTAACTGATATGAATTTTTGTGCTATTTAGAAGTTATACATATGTTTGTATATATTGCACAAACTTCCTTTCAAATAATTCTCATAATATATATTATATTTGGAAATTTTGAAATAATTGTAAAAATCATTTCATTTTTAATTAATAAAATTTAAATTACTTTTCATATTCGAAATACCAAAAGCTTTTTCTAAAAAAAAAAATGCATTTTATTTCCTAATTTTTTAATAATGTTATTCTACATCAGTGTACAACGATAAAAATATCTATCATTTAAAAGTATGATGAAAATTTTTCTTAAAAAAATTTAGAGTATCATCAATATAGTTATATGCTCTTGTAATTCAATTACTCTTCAGAAGAGAGAAATCCTTTTTTCTTTTCTTTCTTGGATGATCAATGATATTTGTATCATTTTATCACTTCTTATAAGTCAATTTTGTTTTCTGAAACTAAACGCCTTCAACAATCATAAGGTTGAAGAAAATAAATGATGTAAATTGAAAATATTGGATCAATTATCTTTAGAATGAATCGAAATCAATTAATCTATGCTTAGTTTTAGTGGATGAATTTAAAGTGAAAAGAAAAGCATGTAGAAAAGCAGGCTAAGTTTAGCAGATACCAGGTTGAAAATGAAAAATAATGCTAATAAATAAGTTTATATCTTTTAGTATGCTGAATAATTATTTATTTTTCTTATTTTTTATTCTCTCTTTTTGACTTGGGTTTAAAATGCATTTGTTTGTTCTTGAAGGATCATTTGACACTTCTTGTAGAAATAAACGACATTTCTGTAAGCAACTTTTAAAATCATCAAGGAGAAACAATGATTAAAAAAAATTATGTCTTTCTGAAGTAATAATCAAATATGGAAGAATCCTATCTGATATTTAGAGTGTATTATATTGTTCGCACAATAATGTTAAAAATTAATAATTGTATAATAGAAAATGTATTAATAGAATTTCTAAATAATGTAAAATTGTGTAAATTACAGATGAAGCATTTACTGATTTGTGAATCAAGCAACTTGTGCTGTAAAGTGCAAGCAATATATTTTATATATTTTAAAAATTAGAATTATAAATCCTTTTCCTTGAAAGGTCTTATAGATTTATCTCATATTTTATTCGAATTATTTTTCAAGATTTTTGAATAATTATATATGAAAAATAGAATTTTCTGGCTTCTTTTTTATTCGCAGTTAGAATTTTTTTAAAAAAACTTACAACATTTCTGAATTTGCAGTTTTTTATACATTCAAGTTTGTTTTAGTAAATTTTTTTTTCTCTTGTTTACTATTATTTTCAAATTGTTAATAAGCTCTACAAACCTTAAATTTTTAATGCTTTTAAGCTATTAATGCAGTTTTGATTAACAAGAACATTAATTTAAGTTCCTTTCTTTCTTTTATTATAATTATATATATATATATATATATATATATATATATATATATATATATATATATGACATGTTTTGTGCCAGAATCAGACTTAATTTTAAAAAGGATCTTTATTGGATGAAATTTAGACATCTTATGACGCTAAGAGCAGAGAGAGAAAAAAAAAGCCACGTGAAAAAATTTGGGTTAACACAAAACCAGATGTGATAAGATCGCGGGTTTTTTGAGTGTCTTGAAAGTTAATCTGACATATAGGCTTTTAAAAATAAGACTGACTTAGAAATATTTATTGATAGGCCATGTGTTTGAAGAAATAAATGGGTGATTAATGGGATCTTGAAGATGAAATGAAAAAAAAGAGTTAAATGCTAATAGGAATCTAATTTTTGTCTAATTTAATTTTCCTTACATATATATATAATATATGTGTGTGTTTAATACCTCTAGTGTCCTTTTTTTTAACTCTTTTTTACCAATATTTAAACAAACTTTAATTCTTTTGGTTTAGAAAATGACACTGTAATGGTAAAACGGGTAGTCCGAAATCCTGTCCTGCCCATTCATCCAATCAGAAATACTATTCGTAATAATCCCCGCTTGCACTGCTGGTATAAAAGCAAAAAACTTGTGTAATCAATTCGCTTCTTGCCTTCATCATTTGAAAAATAACAAAAAAAAACTGCAGCTCTTTGTCTTTTGTTGTGCCTCCAAAGGCTTTGCGTCGTTGTCTGCTTGTTGGGATCGTCGAAAATTCCCCCTATTCAATGCACCGAATTGTTTATAAGCTATCGATGTGTGCTTCAAAATAAAAAGATGAAAATCACTTGTGTGTGTGTGTGTGTGTGAAGCCGTTTTCACTAAACCAGATATTACAACAAACCAACACCGGCCGACCCTACTACAATACTTAACATATATATATAATTATAAGACATTTCTTTAAACACTATGATGTATAAAATTATAAAAAATTATTTTGTAATAGAATTTAAAATTTTTAAACTAAAAGCTGTTTAACCCTTTATCATGGGTTCTATGATGAGTATTTTAACTGTGAAGGCGAATAGTTTTAAGCAGAAATTGCATTTTCAGCTGATGGTGTTTTGAGTGAATATCGAAGATTGTCATTTTTGTTCCGATAAAATATTTAATGTCAAAAGGTAAAATTCTTATTTTTTTAAATGTTAATGAAGACCTTAGAAAACGATTTGACTATTTATTTTAAGTGGACAATATGTGTAATTAATTTTACAGTTGAATATCTTTAATTAGTTAATTAGCTTTAACTAATTAAATTTCCCAAAGTTGAGTATTTTGTTTATGTATATCCCTTAGTTTTCAAGGTAGTGTTTCAAAAAAAAATATTGCATTAAAAAAACTGCAGTAAATCATAATGCGGTCGATAAAGGGTTAAGAGTTCAATATCAAACATCTTAATAATATTTGTCACAAGTTTTAATAAATAGCTTCTATTGATTCTTATGAATAATTTAACTCATTTAGTAACAATACTGATTGTTTTTTCTAAAAATTGTATACTTTCAGTTTTAATTTCAAATATTGTATTAAAAATACTAATCAATAAATAAAAGTAACTTATGTTTTCAGCGCACTTATTATTACAACATAAGTATGGATTTATTCGATTCAATCTTATTTTTATAAATCCGCCCCAACAAGTTTCATTTTACCACACAACAATTTCAGGTACTTACGTATTATATCGGCGATCAATTTCATCAAATCAAAAGACGTCGCCAAATGCCATTATATACAGCCAATGATGGAAACCGTTCTTTCGCACGTTCGAAGACAGTAATAACAAGGATGACATAATTTGGCGACATTTTTTTAATTGGCACTTTCTGTTCTTTTAGCGAAACTGTTCGACGGTATAACACGTAGCTCAATTTATTTTTATAAATCAACTGAAAAATTGTATTCATTCAGACACCACAGAAAATTATTATTAAAATTTTATTTCACTTTGAAAACTTTTCGGAGTTTACTCCTTAAGAATCGATTTTCATATTAAATCCCCCAGTATGGAAATTTTATGAGAAGTGATATTTGTACAAGCGTTGTACCGGGTCTATTCGCGCGCGCGCGAACCTCCTATTTACCCTATTGAGGAATTTACTTCTTTTAAATATTGTTCTATTGAAAGTTTTCTCCCGAAGAAGATGCGGTTTGTTTTAATCAATGCTTATATTTAAGCATTAACTTTTAGGTTTCAGAGAGCGGGTGGAATTTAAATGTTAGAAGTTAGTGATTAATGTAAAGTACTAAAAAGCTAGTCGAGAAAGACTTGTTAATTAATTACTTAATATTTAAAATTGATGATTGACGAATTAGTCAATAATATGTTTGAATTGGAGTGATATCGACTAGAGGTCAAGTAGTTCTGATTGGTATTGGGATTATTTGGAACGTTTATTACCAAAACGTGTCAAAAGTAAGTGATTCAATTCATAATTAAATATTAAATATCTCGCCTACTTCGCTTTTGCTCCAATACTTAATTATAGGTGCATTTCTTAGATTGGGTTGTTGAGACTTATTAAAGGATTAATAAATTATAGTTTTTTGGATTATGGCTGATCTCCATTCTCTAACTCCCGAACACTGATGTTTGAGAGAGGAAATCTATCACAGCGTTAACAAAAAAAGAATTACGCTGTGTTCAGCGCATACGCCAAGTCGATGTTGGCAGAAATACGAGTTCCGTTGCCAATAGCCCTCGTGCAGGTATATAGTGCGACGTAAATATAACTCTCTCTCCGTTGTAGAAAAATATATGTTTATATGCTCCCCCGCGGGATAATAATGTTTCGAAGTGACCCGCGAGGTCATTTGTGTCGGAAACCCTGGTTTAACCCTTTCACGATTAAGGGAAACACTTTCCACCATTTTAAAACTAGTGATTGTCGTATTTAAATACAACCATATATTTTTTGTGCAGAATATCAAAATAGAACGTATGGTGAATGCAATTACGTAAACCTGAAAGTACGTAAGGGACGTTTAGAATAAAATGAACGGTCAAATCAATTTGCGCCAAGGAGGAAACATTTGCCAGCTGTATTCTTATTCTTATAACTGATTTATGTTTATTGTGACGTGTGCAACATATTTCTTTTTCTCACATGTTTCATGCAATTCGATAAGTATAATTTTGTGCAATAATAAAGTATATTTGGACAAATGAAAATAAATGCCTGACAATGACAAATAATTCTACAGAAGTAAATCCTTTCTATTTCCATGCAATTAAAAAAAAATACACCTACACATTCTAATCAAAATTTTCGAAAAAGTTACACGAGCTGCACTAAAACAAACAGTTACATACTAATATTTACTATAAGCAATTCTGTGGTGCATGCAGGAATTTTTCAAAGGAGGGAAAGGGTTTGAGGGTCGAAAATCACCCTTCTTGTGTTATAAACCAATACACCGAGGTACAGGTCCTTTAATTTTAATGTAATTCCATATATAAAAATGAGTTATTGTAATATTTGAAACTGAAGTTTGAATATTATTTTTATTATTTTGGATGCAATTTGGGCACCATATATTGTGATATGGTCGATCTTTGTCGACCATATCGTGGGGTTTCAGCGTAAGTTAGAGGTGTGGGATTCTCGAAAGGAAGAGACATTTTAGAATTCTTAATATGACTTTTATTAAGAGTTTAACTTAAATTACTTATATATCGAACAAACTTATATTAAGTGAGAATAAACCAAAACACGTAGCCGTAGTTAACACAGATCGCGCAATTGGATCACTTATCTATAATTATATATTCCGCCTACTCTCATTCCTAATAATATATTCGAATTCGGAAAATAATCTTCCTACCTTGAATTTTCAAGCACCGGTTCAATCAACTTCAGATATTCCGTTAGGCTCGAGTACAATGGTATGTGCCTTGTATTAATGGCGAGATTTCCGTGATTCTTGGGCAGGCCGTCAATTTACACTTCTACCTTTTCTACACTGAACTTTCTCTAAATTGCCATCTCGCTTACTAAAACTTCTGTCCTTTTAAACGTTATCTTATTTGCATCTATCCCTCGTTTCACTTCTTGGATTTGGGTTGGAAAAGATTTGCCATTAATCGTGGCCGTCAAAGAACACAGAGGTTATGTTAGAGAAAGGACGCGTGAGCCGTCACAATATTTTCAATTAATTTCTTTTCCACACGTACATTTTCATCCAATACCTTTTCAGGTTGAATCAAACCCTTTGCGGTCAACCGATAATCTTCTTTCACTTCCAGAATATTTTGTTTTTCAACTCCACGTACACTTTTTGCAAAGGACTATTATGTGACTTGTTTAATTTTCCTATTTTGATAACTTATTTTTACAATGTAATTTAAAGATCTTTTTTTGACAACCAAAAAAATCAAAATAAATTTACGATGTATTGAAAGAATATGCACGTTACATAGTCACGTAGAATCATGAAATACATGTAATGAAAGTATTTTTTTTTATTTTGTTGTCACGTGTTGAGATGACTCAACTATTGACCCTATCTGTAACAAAATAGGGAAGAGAAAGATAATCAATTCTCTCATATATACACTACTCATTGTTTCTCAAACTGTGGAACGTGCTTCCCTAGGGAGGCGTGATAACCCTACGAGGAGGGCGCGAGCCTATTGAAAAGTCGAAAACAAAAGATTATCTATAAATAATTATTAATTTACTGAAAGAAAACAAATAAATTACATTCTGTCATAATAAAAAAATAAAATACGCATTTATACTGATATAATACACTTGTAAAGATATCAGTACTGCGCAATGCATTTTATAATTAATTTAACAACACTAACAAGAGGAGGGCACGACTAAGAAAATTCATTTGGGGACGAGACTTTATGTAATTGTAGTACTTCCTTAGGGTGTTCAGTCCTCAATGTAATAACGCCGAATGGGCAGTCAATGGGCTTGATTCATGAAGTCACATGATAAAAACAAACACGTGTTTTCCATTGAATTCAAAACAAACATTAAACTAATAGTACTTGTTGTTCTATTTGTAAAACTCAGATAAAATTTCAAATTTCATATTTGGTTAAAAATGTTTAAATGTTAGGGAAAAAAATTTCTTCAAAAAGATTTTTTTAAAAAAAATCTATTTTATGCTTATATTTTTAAAAAAATGCTTTTTGTACAATTACTTTTTAAGAAAGTTTCGGCAAAAGCAAAACTTGGCTTCCAAAGCCGTGAACTATTAGTTGGAAACACAAGATAGTTTTTATCGTGTGACTATGACGTCCATGAATAAACCTCATTCGGAAAAATAGCCTTCAAACGCTTAGCTTTTAATTACCTCCAGGACCGGGGTATAGGTGTGTCCGCTTTCTCGTTCGAAAAGGAGTTGGGGTTTTGTTTGTTTGTTTTTTCACAATTCCTTTAACAAATTTTACAATTAAATAAATTTATTTAAAAAAAGACTTATATAAATATTTTATATAATTGCAAAATAATTAAATTAATAATGTATTATTAATTTAATTATTTTTAATTTAATTATTTTTAATTATTTTTAATTTATTAATTATAAAATAATTTTTTTATAAATAATTATAATAATGCATTTTACATATAATAAAATTATACATAATATTGGATTTATAATATATTGTAAAACTATTTCATCATATTATATAAATATTTGTGTAACTAATTTTTATTTTAAATATCATTTAACATTATAATATATTTTTATAATAAATATTATTTATTAATAATTATATTTATAAAATATATAAATATTTATATAATTACAGCAATTTTTCTTTTAAAATAAAAAATAATTTCTAAAATCAAATATTTAAAAAACCAAAAATTTATTTTTGAAAAGTGTTTAAATAAATTAAAAAAATAAATATAAAAAAATACAGATCAGTGACGGTTTTCCGACCACGTAGAAAATATTCCCCTTAACACATCCTGGGGGTATTTAAAAAATTTGTATAAAAAGAAGCAAAAATTTCGGGCTATTCTCAATTTACTCCCCCTTTTGCGCATTTCTTTAGGGTTGAACACCCCAAAATATACTATTACAAAAAATTCTCGTCCCCAAATATTTCCCCACCTTTGTAAGTTAAGAACAAGTTTAAAATTTCCTTTGAACTCCAAAATAAAAAAAATGTCTATATAAAATTTATGCAAAAAAATTTAAAACTTATCTTGATAAGTGGTTTATAATTAATCCCCAAATGTTGTTAAAAATTGGGGATTCACTCCCCCAAAGACATCGTTTAACACGTATGGCCTATGTGGTGTAAAAATCGGTGGGATAGAAAAAGGGAAAAAAAACAAGCAAACCTTTGAAATATGTAAACCTTCAAAATTTAAGACCATCTTTGGGAAAGTGATTTTAAAAAGGGGTAAATGGATAATATTTATGATATTTATGTCATTTAGAATACATGATAAATTTTTTTAAGGGCATTTGACAAAAACATTTAAATAAATATTTTGGGAAAAAAAACCCAAAAGTTTTTCCTTTTAAAATTTCCCTTTTTAAATATTTTCCCAAAAAGTTTAACTTTAGCCCCCAAAATTTTTTTAAAAGTAACTCGGAATGGTTTATCCATGTTTACGAAAAAAGAAGGGAGAAAATTTTAAAAAAATACCCGGTAATTAATTCAAATTTTGTAACTCTGAAAATAATTTGCATTTTTTAAAATTCATAGTTGAGCTCTGTACAGAGTCTGAGCTTATACAGCAAAATATTAATACAATAAAACACCACAAAAGGAAAACATAAAAAAAAGGCTGATTAATTATCTCCCAAAATATTGTATTTAAATGTTTTTGTCATAATATCCTTAATCTTGGGTAACATTCTATCTAAAGTGACACTATCATCTGAAAATTACCCATTTATCGCTTTTAAATCATGGTTCCGACGAGTCGGCTACGCTGTCGATTTTATTGCATTGCAAAACCTTTGGAATAATTATATACATAGCAGTTCACAGGAAAGATCATACTTCAGAAAGACATATATATACTTACGGGGCAATTAACACACTGGCTGAGTGAGACGTTTGTATACACCAGTGATACTTAAGAGGTGAAATTCGTACTGTAAGTTTAGCGTCAAAGTATGGTATAATGGAATTCAATGCATTGGTATTGTATGGAGGGGCGGGGGAACTCAAAATTATGATTGAATATTGGGTCGCAAATATTGAAAGTTTGAGAAGTAACTGCCCTACTGAGTACTATAGGAAGCAAATAAATAATTCAATGCTGAGAATAAGAGGGTGATTTATATTCGCATGCAGTTCTGTTTTTAAGTTTTGAAGGAGAAAATAGTGAGAGAGAAAAGAAATTTTTTTAGAAGTAATAACTTCTCTAGGAGCGTTTTGCTAAAGAGTGGATCTAAATTAAGCGTCAGGTTCGGATGGGTGACGTTCACTCGCATTTAGTTGGCAATCGGGCTGGGGTCGGCGATGCGTGCTTAGTTTGGAATTGAAACCTTTGTTGTTTTTTTAAGTAAAAAGTTCCTGGCCACATTTTTCCTGACAAATTTTATTTTAATTTATTTTTAAATATTACTGTCTCATGCAGCCCACTTCCACTCAACTTCAGCGAGTGATCGAGAGAAGAGCAAGCGAAAATAATTGGGGAGGAAAAAAGAGAGAATTCTTATGTAGGCCGTTGAAGACAAGAAACGAAAGATGACATCAATTTTCTGATTCAGTAAAAAGAGTATTTAAGCTCTAAAATGTACCTAAAGAAGTAAAATCCCGAATTTTAATGAAGTTAATTGGTGAGAGAGTTGCCAATGTTTTGGTTTATATTACTGATGACAACTAGGAGATTACGAAAAAGTAAAAATATTAATTGTGAAAGAGGACGAGCCCTTTCCTTATGTTTGTTTTGAGAATTTTAAGTAAAGTAAAGGGCTCCCGGAGTATAAGTTTTCTTAGCCTTACATAGTATATGGTGCTATATAAGTTATATAAACTGTACTTACGTATTAGTGTAATAGTGTTGGCGACATTATATGAAAGGAATGCACATGATTGCCAATTCAGCGAGTACGACATATGGAAAATCAGGGTTGCCAACTTAGAGAGTTATCTAGAACGTTGGCATGTTGCGATAGTAAAACTTATTTATTTTGTATAAATATAATCTACATAAGAGTAATTTACATATAAATAAATATTTTTAAATAATTAGACTAATTGACATTTATATAAATTTTATATATTCATATATAAATATATAAGTGCGTAATTATTGAAACAGCGCCCGTTTCAGAAAAATGATTAAATAAACAATTGAATGGGCACGAAAAAGGGAACTAGAGTAAAAATCGTTTAACATGAAACTGAGCTTTGTATTATTTCGCGTTAACCCAGTGCTTCTCAAACTGTGGGGCGCGCCCCCTAGGAGGGCGTGATAAACCTAGGAGGGGGTGCGAGCATATTGAAGTCGGGGACTAAAGATTATTAAAAAAATTATTAATTTATTGAAATCAAATAAAAAAAATACATTCTGACGTTATAAAAAAAGACACTGATATAATACACCTATAAATGTCTCAGTTCTACACAATGTGTTTTATAAATAATTTAACAAAACTAAATTAAGAATAAGTTTAATAATTAACGAAGACCCCATGGGCTTGTCATATATAAAGTTATATTCAAAAATGGACACTTATCTTGATAATTTATTAGGTTTATAATTAATCCATTGAGAGACTACTCTCCAATGCCCCCGTTTTGCACGTATGCACGCGTATGTGGTGTGTTTTTTTTTGGAGGGGAGAAAGGGAATAGCTGAGGAGTTCCTCAGATATAGGTAAATCCTTCGCAAACTCTGTCAAGGTAATTTTATTGCATTCCAAAGCCATCGGAATAATTTTATGTATGCAGTGCACAGAAAAGATCGTACTTCGGAAAGACGTATATATACGTCCGGAGCAATTAAAGCTTTGGCTGAGCGAGACGTTAATGCTCGCCGGTGGCACTTAAGAGGTTAAAGTCGTCTTGTAGCTTTAGCATCAAAGTATAGTATTATCGAATTCAATACATTGTTATTGTATGGAGGGGGGCGCGATGAAAATTATGCTTGAATATTGGGTCACAAGTATTGAAAGTTTGAAAACCACTGTGTTAACCGATAGTTCGTCTTAAGCGTTTTCGCGTTAAACGTATTCCTCTGCACTTAAGCCATTATTTACCATCGTCCCTTTTTTGGGACGCATCTTTTTTTATTTATTTCTACCTAAATAGGAGAACTTTTAGTTTGATTGTTATGTTGTACTAACTACTCTTTCTCTCTCTCTGTTGTTTATATATATATATATATATATATAGGCTTATTCTCTACAAACAAGAGATAACATCAAAACAGTCACATTCGAAAAACACATAGCCAGTAGGAAAATCACACAATGAAAGACGTAAGAGTAACCGAGATTAAAAATTATAAAATGGATGCTGCAGTGTCATAAACATTACTGACTTAAGACAGTTAATATATAAAATAATTTATATAAAAGTGGGGTTGAACATGTTTTTTGCCCAGCCAACCTTCCCCCTTTATGTAAATAACACTGAGCAAAAACCAATAGAAAATAATGGATAGGAATATCTAAATCCATTACAAGATAGAGGTAGTTTACCTAAAAATTGTACTTACAAATGCAAAGCCCGCGCTAAATCTGAGTGCAATGAAAAAGTTATTGCCATATTCTGGACCCTAATGCAGATTTAAATCAAGTGAAGGGCTGAAATGTAGCATTTAACAAAAGTATAAAAAGAATGGAAATAAAAATTAATAAGAGTTGCAAATTATAGTATAACTTTAATAACACTAGAGTAAATATAAATAAAATAATAATAAGTAATATTAGAATATGGAGATAACTTATAACTATGAAATATTTAAGTTTATAGTAATAAACTATTATCAATCTCAGAATTTTTATCCTATTTTGAATAGCTTTATTCATATAACAATTAATAAAATTAATTGGGTATTTCTGATTTAAGCAATATTTAGTAAATTGTTTATAGTTATTTATAATGTCTGATTTTTTTGACACCAGAAATTTATTACGTTGTATATAATTAATAACAATATTTCTGAATATAGAAACATGTACATTACTCTCCCAATGTGGAACTTTTATATTATTGAAATTAAATTCTTCTCTTTTATCATAAGTATTAGAAACTATTACACTATCATTTAATTTGACACGTATGTCAAGAAAATTTGCTTCATTGTTGTTATTATTTGTCTGTATTAAATTAAGATATTGTGGATAAAAATTAATGTTAGGTATAAAATAGGCTTGTTTCCCAAAAATGATTATGTCATCTATATAACGATAAATATAATATTTAGAATTATTAATGTAACTACTTTCAAAATAATGTAAGTATAAATTGGCAAGACAGTTGCTCGCAGGGTCACCTTGTGGCAAACCTTTAATCTGCAGATAATAGTTATCTTTATGGTATATATAGTTCTCTTTAAGTACAAACCTAAGTAGTGAACCAAATCTATCATAATTAACATTATTAAATAAATTATCTTTATGTAAATTTACAAGTATATTAATCAAATCATCAATATTATTAGTGTTAAAGAGATCTTCAAAATCTAAACTATAGACTGAATAAATTTTTTTATCTTTCATTTGTTCAATAAGTGATTTACTATTTCTAAGAATGGCTGTGGATTTAAAATTATTTATTATATCAATCAATATTTCATGGAGAATTTTGTATGTTTTGCTGATATATGTATTAAAACCATTTGTAACTGTCCTAAATTTAACTGGGTCTTTATGAAATTTGGGAGTAAGAAATATATGTGGAAATTTAAAATTATATTATTAATTTGAATTCTTAACTGTTTATGAAAAGCCAAGATACGTTTATTTATTTCTCTATCAGAAACAGAAGACTTAATAAAAGCTGTATTATTATCGAAATAATTGTTGATCATTAAATTATAATAGTATTTACATATGAATTATATATATATATATATATATATATATATATATATAATTACTTTGAAAATTACAAAAGCAATAAAAAAACCTTTTTTAATAATTAGTTTACTGTTGGAAATGAATTTGTGCTGCGGTAGCCCAGTGGTCAAGGTATTGGATCATGGCAGGCATGGAATGAGTTCGATCCCAGTACCACTAAAGATCCGCCGTGTAGGGGAGTGATGCACGTTAAATCTGTCGAGAGCTCAAATGTCCTCTCGTTGGTCTGGTGTGGTAGTTAGGAGAAGGGGGTGCCAGCTCAGGTGTCGTCCTCGTTACTTGACCATGGTTCAAAATTACGATGTCCGTCGCTAAAAATCCTGGTGTAGCTGAACAGTGCGACGTTAATATTCACTCACTCACTCGTTGGAAATGAATTAATTGGTGCATTTTTTTTTATTTTGACTGCATTGTAAGCTTGCTGGTAGGAGCTATAGAACAATTGAGAGAAATATTTTTATGTAGATATGTTTGTTATGAATGAACAGAGATGTTCATGTAACATTCAGTTGATTTTAGAATTTCTGAGGTAAGTGCAAGATCAAATTATTTTATACGTCCAAATAATAGAACAATGGCTTACTACTATCCAATGTCGGTATCAGAATGGAATACGTATAAGAAATGGTGGAATAAGTTCAAAGAAATAGTGGTGGCCTTTGTCCACCCAGATGATTGATATTTGTGTGGTAAACACATGGCTTGCACTCCAAAATGCCAGTCCAGATGAAAAGATATCGCTTTTGGATGTTCGACAGAGAATAGTGCTTCTATACCTCTCAAAGAAAGCAGAATGAATGCCGAAACGTCGCGGACTTCAAGGAAAAAACTGATGGGAGGACAGGTTAGCACAGATGTACAACTTGATCCTGGAAATCACTTCATCGTGCTAACTAAAACACACAAGATATGTGCGTACTGCAAGAAAAAAAAGTAATATAAAAAAATTTAAGTCAATTCCTACTTAGATCAACAAAGAAATTTTATTTCAGCTACTTTTTATTAAATAGTTACAATCAATATAAATATGTATATACATATGATAGAATCACAACATTAAGTGGGAAAAATTTTTATAGTAATTTTAATTAAAGGGATCGTATTGTCATCCAAAACAATCGTGTATATAAAGTTTCAGTTCAACTGAATGCTCTAAAACGTGGGAAAATTTTTTTCAAGTTTTGACACAAGTCACCAAAAGGGTCGCTAAGTCACCAAGAATGATGCCAACGTGGCTGTGTGTAGTATTTGCAATTCTTTAAATAATTAGTTTTAATCAATTAATTTTTATTAATTATTATTAAATTATTATATTGTCATCCAAAATGATCATGTATATAAAATTTCAGCTCAATTGAGCTCTTTAAAATGTATTTTATTAACGATTGAAAATTCCACCAAGATAAATAAATAAGCAAATACATATGAAGAGAGAGTGTGTGAACTAATATTAGGAATTTTGAAAAACGTCGGAAGTGTGTAATAGAGGCGTAATGTTGGTGTCCATAACAAGTGTTTTGTTTCATTCTACACACCATAGAAACACAACAATATTACAAACTCAATTTATTTTGTCTCTCAAGGTGTCTATTACAGTTCCTTGCAGTACCAACATTTGGGATTTTGATAACGTATTTGGTCGATGTCCCAAAAAAGAGAGTCTGTAGTTTCTATACCAATGCACATAGAAACATGAAAACAATTTTCTTTTCATATTTCATTCATGTTATAATATTAATGTATTTTGTTTTTTAAAAAATTAAAGAATATATACAGTTTTGGCGCATAGAATGGGTTAACGCTCGCATGCTAAAATGTCGAGAAAAAAAGCGTAGTACATCCGAACGATTCTGTGTGTGGATTCTCTTACCCAGAATAAATCAGAAGTTTTTGAAGTTATACTTTTTGGGGCGTTAGAGAAATAGGATGAGGGTGAATTTTTACAATGCGTGCGCACACCGTCACGGATGCGACAATGCTTTGTCTAGAAATACACAGAACCCAAGTTTCATTAACGAATCTCAAAAATCCTCAGAGCTATGCGGGATTTAAAAAAATTATAACTTTAAATTAAAAATGATAAATACGGGTAAGGAAATGGGGCTATGGTGCTGAAAAAATATATCTAGGATGCTCATGGGAAGAACAATCGAATCCAGCCGGGGCGGTCAACCAAGATGGCATAGGATTCGAGTTATTTCTGGGGAAGCCCTGTAGGGAGAGGGGGCCAATTCCACGTAAAGTTCGCGCTAATACGAAAATGTGGAGGACCTCCAAAAATCAAGTTCCAAGCTAAATTCCTTAGGGGAGGGGTGAAATTTTTTCCAGTCCCCATAGGATTAACATGGGAGCATGATATTTTAGTGCTTATGCTCTCCACATGCCTACACAAAGGGAACGAAGCAGATGACTGGATGGGTCTCGACGAGTGGAACACTTGGTTTAAATCTCAAGTCCGAGATTCGAACAGGAGTCAAGATATTGTGTGAATTTAAACAAACTTAAAAAAATTTAAGACAAAAACTAAGAAAGAAATAGCTCTATGACCATGAAATTATAATAGCAGATAGAGAGGATAACAGCAGGAAGAGCAGATAGAGGGATCGAATGAACCAAGTCCTAATGGACTGTGAGGCTCGGGTGCCGAGATATTGGCCAAAAAGCTGTAGAGGGGGGATTGCGTAGAGGGGATGAGTCCCAACAGTATGGTTTATAACAATAGTTATTATGACCCCCCAAATATCAGTTCCATAGCACCAAAAAAGTGGCATGTTAAAATATTAGACAACGGTGTGCACGCGCGCATCGTTGTCGTGAAGGTATGCGCACGCATCCGTGGCGGTGTGTGCGCGCATCGTAAAAATTTACCCTCATCTTTTTTCCCTAACGCCCAAAAAGAAGAATAACTTCAAAAATAAATATACGAATACAAAAAAGACTCTTAGAATTTGCTAAAATGTAATAAATGTGTTTATGTTCATCGCAATGCGTTCGTAGTAAATACATCTATAATCATATACTTGCAATTGTTATTCAAATAGGTAAACTAATATTTACTCTTATGTTTTATGTACATGAAACACAATTTAAAGATTAATTAACTGATTTTTTTTTAAATTTCCTGTAAGTATATTTGATTTAATAACAAAAGTGTTCAAAAATAAATGCATCAGAGAAACTCCGTAGGCGAAGGACGCTCTCTCCCTACTAGTAGTGACGTCACAAATCAGAGCAAAGCAAAGGTTCACAGACACGGAGGGTATAGATTAGTGGAAGAGCATTTGACTGCTAAACGAGAGGTCCACAGTTCAAACCAAGGTACCCCCTTCTTCAGGGAAGTGAAGAGAAATATTTTTTTGAGAATTTTGAAGGCGGGAATGATTTGTCCCGTTCTGTATACTTCTAGACAAAGCATTTTCGTATCCGTTCTTACGGAAAGCAAACGTTCGCTGACATGGGGGTATAGCTCAGTGGTAGAGCATTCGACTACAGATCGAGAGGTCCTTGGTTCAAACCCGGGAGCCCCCTTGTCCAGGGAAGTGATGAGAAATTTGAAGGTGGGAATGATCTGTCCCGTTCTAAATATTTATAATCAAAGCATTTTCGTATTCGTTCCTACGGAACGCAAAGCAAAGGTTCGCTGACACGGGTGTATAGCTCAGCGTTAAAGTATTCGATTGCAGTTTGAGAGGTCTCCGGTTCAAACCCGGGTGTCCTCTTCTTCAGGGAAGTGAAGAGAAATATTTTTCTGAGAATTTCGAAGGCGGCATAGGTTCTCCTTGTTAAACTGCTTCATCTTTTAATAATTCGTGTGTAGATAGTGGGCTTAGAGGGGTGCGCGTTATCACTAAAATTAGAATCCCCATTTTTTTCCCTATGGGGTTCGATCTTTTGATGACGTAACGATATTACATAGAAGGATAAAACTTTGGGATCCTCTACTACTCTGTGTATCGTTGGGATGTACGTGACCATTTACGTCACAGTTGTTCCACCGGGGGTGTTAATTTCGTTTTCGTTTTCCTTTCCCGAGCTAGCGCCACCCCATTTGCAACTGCAGACTCCGGGCTGATTCTAATGGATTCCTCTTGTGTTTTCTCACAACAAGGCCCAGTTTCGAGTTGCTGGGTCCTGCTTCTATTTTATTTAATTGTTTTAATTATTTTAAAATTGACCATATTTTAGGGGGCTCTTCAGGCGGTGTCTTAATTTTCTCAGGAACGATTCTTCCCGCCGAGACATTCAATATGAGGTCTCAGATGTCACATTCGGCTCATTTCATCTCCAGATACAGTCTGATACCCCCTATGTTATTAGTCCTATTGTCCCTGTGCGGGGGTGCTTAAATTTATTTAAATCGTGATTATCTCAGGATTGGTTGGTTCAATTGACTGAAGGTTAGTATCGTTCAACTCTGCTCGTGACCGCCTTTCTCCCTTGGCCTAGCTTGCCCTGCTAAGGATTTTTAGAAAGATTTTAATCTTGTTACGCCAAAGAAGTATAACTTCTTACGTGCGTACATAAGTACACACACACTTTTTTTTTACTTCTAACGTGTAGTCATAACCATACTTGTTAGAACTGAAATTATTGATGCATTTGTTTGGAATTATTTTACGTATTCTATACATAGGTTTATAAATATTCGAAAAAAAATCAAGGTTGATGGTGGTGTGGAGGGTCATGATTTCCTGGACTCTCCCCCTCTTGTGTTCGCTTCTGTAGCAACCTCATGGCCTAGTACGAGTTAAGAGGAAATATCACGAGGTACTTGCTAAATAAACGTTTTTCAAAAATTAAACTTAATAGAGAATATACACACTATAAGTATTATCTGTAGCCGTAAACACAGTGTGATTGTTGTGTTGTTAGTAATGCCACCTGTCTGACGATGTCAGATCGAGGCCCACGAAATTCATCACGACAAAGGGTTAGATGTATGTCTGTCGTTATCCGTAGCTTTGAGCACCTTTGACAGTACGATTTTTTGGCTCGATTCCTCACCAATTATGTGGGAGAACACCCCAGGGGTGGTCAGGAGCCTCCCTCCTCTTTTCCCTTCCACCGACCTCACTCGATGGCTGTTTAGAGTACCCCCATGCTGCAAAGTGATTTACAAACATCCATGCCTTCTGGAATTCAAACCCAGGAACTATGGCACAGCAGTTAGCGTCGCTAACCACAATATCGAATGGTGACTAACACAGTGCGTGTATAAAATGAACGAACGAAAATTAAAGAAATTTTTCTTAAGCAATACATGGGATGAAATAAAAACTATGAAATACACTGCTAGCCACCGTAAATGCAACTCCAAGAAAGACAAGAGATAGCACAACAAAATTTATTTTGTAGATAACATGTTGACCAAGTATCAAATGATTAAATTTATAGACTTCTGTGAAAGTGTGGTCCTGCCAGAATCAGTAGCCAGAATAGCCGCCATTTTTGGAGATCACCGCAACCACACGCCTCGGCATTAATTCAAAAAGACTTTTGATGTGTTCTTGGGGTACAGCAGACCAAGCAGCTTCCACACGTTGCCAAAGTTGATCGGGTGTGGCAGCTGGGGGTGTAATCTGGGTCAATCGTTGAGCAACGATGGACCACATGTTTTCTATCGGCGAAAGATCCGGAGAGTGAGCCAGCCAGGGAAGCAATTCAATCTGGTGATTGACGAAGAACCTTTGGACAATAAGTGGCATGTGTGGTCATGCATTATCCTGTTGAAATATGGCTGTGGCCAAGCCCTGAATGTAAAGAAGGACAACTGGCTCCAACACCTCGGAGATGTAGCGCTGGCTGTTTAAAGTACCAGGAATGCGTACTAGAGGAGTGCGATAGTGATATCCAATACCACCCCATACCATAATACCCGGTGCAAGACCAGTGTGGTGGTAGCTGTTCAGCATCCCCTCTCCACGGTGTCTCCAGACTCGAATCCGACCATCGTGGTGTTGCAGACAGATGCGTGACTCGTCAGTAAAGACAACTTCATCCCATTCTGCCACCCACATCCTTCTTTCATCGCACCATTTGTGGCGGAGACGTCTGTGGTTCCTGCGTCAAGGGTAGACCAAGCAATGGACGCTTGCGGAAAACTGGTCGTGCTGAATGGTACGCGCAGACACTGAATGATGCGTTACAGACTCAATGCGCTGTGCTATGGTTCGTGATGTGACTGAGTGATCCGTCACTGCCATGCGTACAATTTGCCTGTCCTCCCATGAAGTGGTGCACTGAGGTGGATGCGATCGACCACGTCGGTCCGTCGTACCCTCCTGAATCCAACGGTCACATATCCGCATTACAGTTGTTTGGCTTCGTCCAACACGACTACCGATTTACCTGAAAGATAATCCACAATCTCGGTAGGCCACTATCCTTCCTGTGTCGAACTCGGATACTTGATCAAAAGCTGATCGCTGTTTTCTACGAGACATAACTAATCGTTTTTTGAGAAAACCACAAGAAAAACACAATTGCCGAACTTGAAATCGTCGAAATCTCCAAGTCTTAAATAGCGCTTTGAGGTGGCGCTACAGGCGCGCTGTGATGTGTGCCAGTGCTGAAATTCTAATCATTTGCATATCTCCCCTCTGCTCATGCATGTTGTAAATTTCATGTTATTTGCATGCTTCCTTCAGGGGGTTGCATTTACGGTCGCCAGCAGTGTATTTAATTTTATAAAGTCTTAAAAATAATGGTATAAATAAAAACAATATTACCAAAATACCAGTTATTTTACCAATTATTTCCAGATCATCACAAGAGTTTTCAAATGTAAGAAATACTGATCCAATTCAATTTTCTTAAGGAAACACAATAACAGATATTATGAAGATTAGCAAAAAAGTCCATGACGTCATACTATTTTTTATAGCTCCATCAATTCAGAGAAATTTTCCGATCAAAACACGTTTTATGAGTACTATAAATATAACTTATTTCTTAAGTGTGTTTAACAATCATCAATCAGATACATTTGGCTTTGTCTTTTTATATAGTTTCCTTTTCTTTGAAGAAAAAAAATCCATTTCAGCGTTGTGATCTAAATAAATTTCAAATAAAATAAGTTATGAATCATGTGGTTCACCATAATTTATTTATTGTTATACAAATAAAATGTCAAATTTAATTTTCAAATGTCAGTAAAACTATATGCCCAGTAAATCAAAATTGAAATCTTAAATTAAATAAATAAAACTGAAACAAAAATTTTATTTTGGCAAAATTTGAAATCATTTATCCTATTTAATAATACATTTAAATGTATGATGTTTTGGTCATGAGAGCTAATAATTAAAATGATTAACTTTTAGAATCGGAAAGCATTTTATATAAGTTCATTGATTTATTCTTAAAAGTTCCTTGAATATAGGATTAAATTTGCTACAAAGTAAAAGTTTTGGAGCAGTTAATCTCTTAATAAGGCTTAAGGGGAGTTAAAGATATATATTCCCGTTTTTGAGCAATTGGACCTACAAACTTGAAATTTGGTAGAGCCTGTTCCGTTTATAAAGAGTTGAAATTCGCTACTGAAACTATAAGTCATGATGATGTGCACCTCGAAGTGATATTTTTGGAAATTTTCTTTAGATTTTTTTTTAAAATTCAGTTTTTAAGCAATTTTTCACAGCCCAGGCGATATAACGTCTTATGCTATCACTTCTATTTCTGAATGCGATAATTTATGTTTCGTGCAGTTTTGTTAAAGATTGTTGGATATTTTTACTATAAATACCGGGTGTTTCAAAAGTCCTGCACATCAACCTTTGTGATTGAGTTTTAAAGACAAGATGAATTACGTTTACAAATAGAATAAAGGACAAACAAAGGTTAAACGGTTATCTTTATTGTCAGGTGTCAAATATGGTAAAATCATAGTATTGTATCTTTACCTAGACATACAATTGAACTCTTTTCACCATATTAACTGACATAACGAAGAATGTGAGAATTAATGTCCGATATTGCATGAAGAATTGTGACGGGCTCACGCGTCTTTTCTTTAACATGTCCTCTGGGTTCTTTGGGGGCCAAGATTAATGGCAACTCTTTTCCAACTAAAACCCAAGAAGTGAAACGTGAAGCTGAAATGCAAATGAGATAGCTTTTAAATAACAGAAGTTTCAGTAAAGTAAATGTTATGTGAGAGATTAATACAAGCGTGAATTGACAGCCAGTAGAAATTATCTTGAAGATCAAGGTACATACCATTGCAAGGGCGTCCAGATGCCTCTTCATAGGATTGAAGCTACTATTGGATTAAGGTAGGATTGACTATTTGATATTAGGACTTGTAATATTATTAGAAGTGAGATTAGGCGGGTTAGATATTGTTTAGTGGTCCAAGTTAAGGATTCGGTATAACTATTTTGTGTTTTTTGTTCATAGTAGATTCTCTCATAAATATTACTTTTCTAATTTGTTGGGGTTTTTAAAGTAATATTCTTAATAAAAGTCATATTAAGAATACAAAAATGTATGTTCCTTTTGTAAATACTACACCTCTAGCTCACGCGGATAATCAAAGAAAGGGTCACCTTATTGGGACGGTTTCACAGAATGTTTCTCTTAAGTTCATCAAGCGCATGGAGATTATTTCGGAAGGCGACATTTTTAATAAAAAAGGGAAAAATGAAATTGAAAAGGGGACCGGGGGAATGGTGGCCAAAGCCCTTTTGGAAATCCCACTATCATCAAAAAATTCAGTTAAAACTTCCAAACCCCCCCGATGTGTGACCCCCGTTGCGCCATCTTGCCCCAAAACCAAGTTTACCTTTCACCCAGTGTTCCCCCACGGATATGGACCCGAAAGATGTTTATGTAGCCGGGGTGGCTTTTTCTTTTGGACCCTTTAAAAGGTTTCCAGATCTCCCTTTTTCTTTTTTCACTTTTGGGGGTTTTTTCTCGATCGTTTCCCCGTACCCCAACCGATTTACGGAACCATTGCACTGGGGTTATCGTTGATGCATTTGGTTTTTTCACCTGGATATTTCTGCGGGAAATGCATTTATCACACGGCATTTTGTCTTGGATTTTACAGGGCCGGAGACTTTGTTTTGGGGGAAAACATCATGCCCCTTTCCCGTTGTGCTCAATCACAAACCGGCAAGTATTTTGAAACTGATGCCTGATACGTTCAAAACTCCTTAAGATGGAACTATGCTGCCATCTAGTGACAAAAATCTCAACCAACCCTTTTAATTTTTAAGCAACACGGATTACCCTGTGGATGTGGGTGACTTTTGAAACACCCTGTATGTTTATTTATGTTTTCACTTGTCCGGTTATTTATTCTTTGTGGCGGACTTACAAATGTTTTTTCAAATAAATCCTCGTACAAAGTATTCTTTCAAAAATTTCATCTTCTGTCGGGTAACACGGGTGTATATATGTTGATATTTTTGATGGATTTTTTTTTTAATTATATAAATGCATTTCATCTTTTTCTGTAGTTCGAAGCTAAAGTGATTTGATTTATCGTCTTTATTTTTAATTTTCATTAATGCTAATTTTTTTTTTTAGTATAAGGCTACTTCATACTAATTTGTTTATTAATTTAATTTCTTTTTTTGTTGTAGCCTGCCTAATATATGAAATTTATGATAGAACTTTGCATGAAGTGTTTTCTATCTTTAAGTTAACTTTTTCTTTTGGTTTATTTGTTTTATACTGTCCCTTACAGCAGAAACTTACTATTGATGTTACATTTCTGGTATACTTTGTATTCATATTTTAATCCATTCATTTTTTATTTATTATTTGCATGTTAATTTTCTCTTTTAGATTCAAATATATGTTTGTTAAATCATTTTTTTATGGTGAGGCTAAATTTCAATTCATTTAAAATTATTTATTCTTCTTAAACTTATTAAAAAATTATTTAAATTTTTTGGAAACATTATCTTGAATCGTGTTTAAGAAATACAGTGAAAACCGCTTAACACGAAACTGAAGGGACTGAAATATTTTTTTCGTGTAAAAAGAATTTCTTGTTAAAGTATTTTGCAAAAAAAAACATACATCAACAAATTAAAGTTTATTAGAGTTTATTTTATTTACATAGATATACGTATATATGCATATATTTGATAAAAATCTAAGAAAAAAATATTCACAAGAACTTAATGAAATTCAATACAAAATTTTCAAATGCTTTGAAAAAGCAAAACATTTTTTGAGTTTTTGGAAAATAATCTGATATTTTTCTTTGCATTGGCTTTTTTAGCATCAAATTGTTCTATGTCGTCCATTTTGTTATTCATTTCACCATTGGCATGTGCGTCTAAATAACTGAACACACTTTTCATAATGTTCCTCATTTCAAATGACATGAGAATAGAAGCCGCATTACTCATTCCATTTTCAACGTCGGAATTTTAAACATAAAGATTTTTTTTTTTGAGTTTTTAGCAAACCCCCAAAATTTTTGCCAAAATTGGGACTGTACAAAAGTTTTCATCATCTACTGCAATAAATTTTTCCCAAAAAATTACTTTTGGGCCCAGGGGGGTTTGACTGATGTTTCGCGTAATATGTTCATTTTTAGAAGAGAAATCCTTTCATGTTAAACGAATTTAGTTTCGTATTAGGAGAAAAAATGCATGAAAATACATAATAGTTAGTCAGGACCGTTGTATTATTTCATGTTAATCGATATCTCGCCTTAAACATTTTCGCATTGAACTTATTTCCCTGTATTAGGATTGCTATAATAACCGAGTTTTATTTTTAAAAAATTTAACCCATATGGGTACTTTCAGCTAATCAATAATATCGGGTGTTTCAAAAGTCACATGGTAACCCCTTTTTTATTTAAAGGGCCAAAAAGGGAAATTTTGATTTTTTCTGTCATTTAGATAAAGGGGCCCCATTAAGAAGTTTTAAATGAACCGGGAATCATTTTCCCAATAACTTTTGGTTTGGGTCAGTTGGGAAAACCGGGAGGTGAAATATTTTTTCCCCCCAAGAGCCATCGTGGAATTTTTTACTATAAAATCCCCTTTTTGCCTGTGTTTCTTTTCCCAGCAGAAATATCCAGGTGAAAAAACCAAATGCATCAAACAAAACATTTTGTGCAAGGGTTTCCCGGGACACAGAATCAGTTGCTGACGGAAGCGATCGGGTAGGGGGTCCAGGTAAAACGTTTAAGGGGCCCAGATGTGGAGACCCCCAAAAAGTCCAAAAAAAACCCCTTTCCGCACATATACATTTTAAGGGAACAACCCTTTGCTGAAACTGATGAATGGATTTTCCCTTTTTGTAAGAGGGCCCAAAATGTCATGCATCAAATTTGGGAAGGGTTTAAAAATTTAAAAATTTTTCGATGATCATGTCTTTTTCCAAAGGATTTTGATTTAACGATTTTCCCCGGTTCTTGTCAAATCGGGTTTTTTCCCTTTGGGAAAAATTTAAAATATTCACCCCGGAAATAACCCCCCAACGCTTTTAGGGAAAACCCTTGGGAAACATCCTTTTCATGAATACCCAAAATTTTTTCTAAACTCGTAAAGTGTCAAAACCGGTAAAAAAGTTCAAAAGGGTCTTTTCCAGGAAAACGGCCATCATTTGAACATTTCCCGGTTACCCCCTTAATGACCCCTGACAAAAAGGAAACCCGGGAAAAACCCTTTTTACCCTTTTATTCTTTTTCCTTTAAACCCAAAATTTCCATCGGTAGTTAAAATTCAACCAAAAAAAGGATGCTGGAACTTTAAAACCCCGGTATAAAACCACGTGAACAAGAAAGAGTGTTCTTACCGTCACCCAGATGCCCCCAATAAAAAAAAAACCCCCCTTTTCAGCTCGGCGACAACGGTTTTGAAATTAAAACCCATATTTTTCAAGAAATAAAAATTTTATTTGAGGGGTTTTAAATTTTGTTTCCCCCTTTAAAAAATCCATCGGTATGTATGTAAAAAACAGTATGTTTAAAAGGATTTTGGGGTTTTCAGCGGCCGTAAATTCCCCTTTGTACCCAAAATAGCAGAATGGGGAGTGTATAAAGATGAATGAGTTGATAGGGAGGGTAAAATTAAAAAAAAGGAAGACGTTTTAAATTTTGGGGTTTTAAGAACGTGTATAAAAAAAGGTGTTGATGGGGATTTTTAAAGGAAAAATAAGTGAGATCACCAATGTCAAAAATAATTTTATTCTGTTTAAAATTAGCAAAAAAAAAGAAAGAAAAAATGCAAAATAGCGAGATAAAAAAATTATTTTTTTTAAATTTTCCTGAAATTTTCCTTTATTATATAAGGAAAAAAAATAAAATTTCCATGATTTTTCCCCTTTTGGGAAAAAATTTAAAGACATAAAATAGCCAAGCGATGAAAGTTTTTTTTTAATGAAAAAAATATAAAAGATAATACAAGTTCCAAAAAATTTTTAAAAAATTTCCCAGAAATTTAAATTAAATATTATGAAAACCCAAAAAACTTTTGGCGAAAGTTCCCTTTTTATCGGGAAGAAAAGAAAGCAGGGGGAAAGGAAAAAGGAAATTTTTTATATTTTCCAGAAACCATATTTATTTTAAAAATTTAAAAAGGACCCAAGAAAAACAAAACCAACACGCACAAAAAACCCCCGGGAGATGAATAAAATCCAAAAACTTTTTATTGTTTGCTCCGGAAAAAACCTATTTTAAGGAAAGAATTTTTCAACCGGACGCTGTCAGGATCATGATTTCCCGTATGCCCGGGAAAAGGGGGATGCAATATTAGATCCCTTTTTGTTTTTTCAAAAATTTTGTTTTTTGGGGGAAAAAAGTTGTGATTATCTCCCGTGGCAAGGGGCCCCTGCAACCCCCATTTACCCCCCAAAACTTAAAGGGCCCCCAAAACCCCCTAAACCGAATTTCTAATCTTTTTTTAAGATCCGGAAACCCCAAAAACCCGACTTTGCAAAGGGGGCCCCCTATTTTCCACCCACCATTCTTATTAGGGAGTAAGCTAAAAACTAAAAATTAAAAATCTTGTGGAACTCAAGTACATTATGAAATAAAACCCACCGGGGGGGAAAACAAAGGGGATTTTAAAATACCCTAAAAATTTCCCGAAAAAATTGGGGAATTTTTTTTTTTAAAAAAAATTTTTAAATTTTTATAAAAAACAAAAATAAAATGTTTTAAATTTTTTAAAAATTTTAGCCCAGATTTTTTTGGGGTGTTTGCTAGATTTAGTTAAATTTTTAATAAAGTTTAAATAAAATTTTACTTATCTTTTCCCAAGTTACCCGCAGCCGGCCGTCCCCAAAGGCCCGTCCCATTTAGCTTACATCATCTTGGTATATTATTAAACCTTACAACAGTGCTTCTCAAACTTTCCAAAAGTTTTTCAAAAACCCCAAAATTCAATCATAATTTTGCATCGCCCCCCCCCTCAATTAGTGATAAATTAAACTTTCCATTCCGACGCAAAAAGGATAAAAAACGACTTTAATTTTCCCCTTAATCCCTCCAACGTATATAAACGTCTCGCTCAGACCCGGGGCAATTTCCCCAAGGAAAATACGTCTTTCCAAATAAACCCTCTTTTCCGGGAGCACTATCCAAAAATTTTTCCGAAGGCTTTTAGGGAAAACAAAAAAGTTGACCAGTGGTTTTAAAAAGTTTTCTTGTTTCAGAGGATTTAAATTTTTTATTTTTCCCCCCCCCAATACACCCCCTACGGGTTTCATTACGTGGATTTAAAGGGGAAAAAATTTAAAAATTTAATTTTGGTTTTGGGGATTAATTATATAAAAACCTTTCAAATTAATCCAGATAAAAAATATAATGGGCAATAATTTTTATAAAGACAAATCCAGGGGCATAAATTTTTAAAAATTGTCCCCTTTAAATTTTTGAAAATTTTTAAAAATTTAAATTTTAAAAAGTTTTTTTGGAAATTTTTACAATAAAGGGAAATTTAATATTTTTATTTTTAATTTTTAAAGAAAGTTTTACCCCGTTAGTAATTTTTTTAAAAAAGTTTTGTTTCACTTTTTTAAAATGCCGCGCCCCCCTGGGGACCCCCGCCCCCATGGGGGGCCCCTCCCGGAAAAACCCCCCGCCTTTGGAAAATTTAAAAATTTCCAGGGCCATTTAAATAATTATGGGAAAATTGGGTGTCAATTTTTATCATAGAATTTTGCTGGATATAGCTTTTCATAGGTGAAAAATAATGTATTTTTTTTCTTAAAATAAAACTTTTTTACTGTATTAAAATACAAATAGTGGGATTTTTGAAAAATTTTTTGCAAAAACAAAAGGGCTTTTTATTTTTTTTCATTAAACTTCCAACGCCCAAAACTTTTAAAAAAATAAACTAAAATCCCTTGTTTTCGCATGTAAGGGGGAAAAAAAGACGGTAATAATTAAATCTGGGAAAAAATCAACAAAAATTTTTTAAAAAGGGGGAATAACATGTGTCATAAGAAAAAAAAATAAAATATATTGGGAAAGGTTGCAAAATACATATATAATCGATTAAACAATTCCAAAGGTTTTAAATCAAAAATTTTATCCCAAAGTTTTCCCTTTGCGGGAAATTTCATCAAGAAAAAAAAAAATTTGGGGAAAATTTTATTTGTTTTGACCCCCCAAAAATTACATCAGTCAAAAGGAACCCCGCGTACCAGACCTTATTTATCCAAATACTTAAAACTATAAAATTGATATACCTATCCTTGAATGCCTCACTTTAGTTCGAGTTCACGTGATCCTGAACGTAAATTCTAAAATATATAGGCAAAACGCTTTTACGTTAAAAATACCGAAACCTTTATTTATACTTCGGATTCTATTAAATTTATAAATATTATGGCTATTTAAAAACGGGTTGTTTGGTTGACCCCTTTTTTTGTTATTCGTTTTAACAACTTTAAAAATTGGTTTTTTTTTTTTCCTGGAAAAAAAAAACCAGAATAATTATAATTTTTATCCTTTAATTCCTTTTTAAGGGAAATTGGGCTCCTTTTACCTATAATGGGGAAGAATTTGTCTGAAAAGAAATTTAAAGAAAAAACAGCAAGTTATTACTTTTAAAAAAAATAAAAAAAAAAAGTAAATTAAACCTTTTTAAAAGGAAATTTCTAAACAATTTTTTTAATAATTAAGTTAAAAAAACCAAAAACCCTGTTTTTACTGGGGAAACCCAAATAAATTTCTGAAATCAATTATCAACGATAAAAAATTTTTAAAATAAAAAAAACGTTAAAAGTCGGGGTTCGCGTTGCATTTTTTTAAAAAGGGCCAAAATTTGAATATGCATGAAGGGGATATGAAAAAAACAAAGTTTAATTAATAAAATCTTTTAAAAATTTTTCCCCAAACGATAAACATATCTCTGATCCTTTGTTATTGTAACTTTTTTTAACATTCTGCTTTTTTTTTTTTTTTCGGGGGAAATTTTTTTTTTATTTAATCAATGGGAAAAAAACCCAAAGGTTTTCCCCCAAAATTTATAATTTAAAAAACTTTTTTTTCAAAAAGAGACCTTCATCTTAAAAAAATATGGTAATTACACGACCAAAATAAGACTTTAGTCTCAATTTATGTTATTTTTTTAAAGGTTTTTCTTAAATTTAAAAATTTTTTGAGGGTGTGCAAAATAAAAATGCACAAACCAAAAAAAACCTTAGTAAGCATTTTAAAAATTATAAAAAACCAAAAAATTTTTTTGACCAATAAAATTAATCATTTTTTATATAATTTTCCTTTAAAATTTATAAGGGGAAAAAGGGCATTAAAATTTAAAAAAATTTTTATCTACTAATTTAAAAAAATAAGCTTATTTCCCCGTTCTAAAATATTTGAGCATATATATACTTTTTACTCGTACTTTGAATAACTAAAAAAAAAATTTATGTATTTTATATTTTGTCGAATTGTAAAAATAAACGAATAAAAATCAGTAATAAAAACTTAAAGATGAAAAAAAAATTTAGTTATTTTTCTATCACGTGGAAAACAATTCAAATGTCAAATGAAACTATTATTTTTAATGGTTTTGCATTCTATCTGCCTGTATTTCTGCATTGTGTGTTTATACGTAGCAATTCCTCGTTGCAATGTCACCTTCAAAGAGTTATTGGAGAAAGCTATATCAAATAGATCACCATTTAGATTTTTTATTCAGAAGATGAAATATTTTGACATCAACTAACTTGTAAATATTTTTTAGTCTTTTTGAGGATAGTAGCCTTTGACACTCCATATCCCACAAAAATAATAACTGTAACTCTAACTGCACGAAGCAATTATCTTCGCTTAATATTTGAGCTGTACATCTCTGCTTACAAGATTTTAAACAAAAATCCCCTTTATCTTTTATATTTATTTGACGAAAATTTAAAATTAAGTATCTACAGGGATGAGATAAAAGCGTTGTACTTGAGAAACCTTTAAGAGGGTTTCAATTACAAAAATCTCAAGTTAGAGCTACTGATTTTCTTTGTTTTTGTTGTTGACACCTTTTGAAAAAAATTTTTAAAAACGTGTAATGTGTTTTTATTAATATCACTTTTTCAGCAGTTTATTATTATCAGTGAATTTCAGACTTATATTGTGACAAATAACACATTAAACATGATTCTGTATTTTTAACACGATTTTATTAGCTTCACATGTATGCAACGGAATCCTTGAACTCGATTTTTACCCACTTTAAAAGGTCAGATTAAGGTCCTACCTTGAAAATTTTCGTTTTTCATCTTTTCATAAAAAATATTTTTTTAAATTTTAAAAAACTTATAGTTTGAACGTTTTTTTTAAAACAATTTTTTTTTTTTCCTTTTTCCGAAATAAAAAATAAAAATTACAGTGATTTTTAAAAAAAATCGCTCTATCAAAAAATTTTAAGATAAAACTTTTAAATGAGTTTTTTTTAAAAAATTTTGTTTTTTAAAAAAACTCTTTACCAATACATGATATCTTAAGAACCAAACTAAAATAACGTTTTTGAAAATTTTTTTGGGGAAAGATTATCATACTATTTTTCATAAAAAATGCAACTTTAAAGTTTTGGGGGTAAGTTAAATATTTTTTTATTTGGGGGAGTTTTTATAAAAAAAAAATTTAAAAAAAATCAAATTTTTTTTTTTATTATGTATAATTGTTGTAATTTTTTTTATTTTAATATTTCTCTTAGATTTTTTGGTTTTATTTTGGGGCACCATAAATATGTATGTTGTGTATTAAAATTATGATAATTGTTTTAGAAATTTTTTTACGGGTTACCCGTTTTAGTAAAAAAATTTTGGGAAAAATTTTCCTTTTTAAAAAACACATTTTTCTTAAAAATTCAATATTTAATTTTTAAAAAATTTTTTGTATTTTTCATTTTTTTTTTAAATTTTTTTTCCTAAAGACACTCAATTTGTTTCAAAAATTTGTTTTTATAAAAAAATTGGGTGCGAATGTAGGCAGTCACCTTAATTCGAAATTTTACATACTGGGACCGATGACAATACAATAATTTAATAACTTTGTTCCCTTGTCTTGATCAGGATCATCAGTATTAACGATTTCCCATTTTCAGATTTGGCAACTAATTCCAGATCCCATATCCAGATTTGGTGAATAAAAGATTGTTACAATCCTAATAAGAAAACGCTCATGGTTAATACAAATACAACAAACAAACAAACAAACAAACAAACAAAAGAGTTCTTTGTATGTGAAAAGGGGAGGGGCGTCAGAATATTTTCCCTTTTAAGGGAAATTTCCTAGTTTTTTCCCGAAAAAAGGAAAATAAAAAACTGCTTTTTTTAAACTCTCTTGTCTGATCTGTGGAAGGAAACATGCTTCATTTTACCAAAACAGCTGAGAACTTATTCAGAGGTCATTGGATTAAAAAAACCAATTTCTCACAAACTCTTCGATTCAAAACGTGTACTTTTATGTCTAATGCTGATGCAGGTTTCTAAGATTATATTTAGCTCTTTTTAGTGAAAAATATCATTGACTTTACATCTTCTTCCACATGAAATATTTCAAATTTAAGCTCTTCCAGATTTCCTTCAGTTGCTAATCTACATTTTGCATACCAGGCCGTGTTGGCGCTTTGATAGGATGGCAATGGGTATTTCAGATTCTAAAAACTGACGCATTTAAGATTAATTCAACAATGAATAAATGATAGTTTTAAAACCTTAAAAAGGAAAAAACGCTGTTTTGTGGGGTCGAACTTTAAAATTTAAAAAAAAATTATAGTTTTTTTAAAAAAAAAAGTTTAAAGTTTTTTCAGGGAAACAATTAAAAAAAAATTTTTCCTTTTTTATAAGAAAAAAAAATGTAAACAAGAAAATTAATGTCATTTCCGTACAAGTGTGTGTGTGGGGTACTACATTGTGTCCTTTGTACTACATTTTTACACTAACTCTGCATTTCGATTTCGAGATGTAATTAGTAAGAAGTTGTATCAATTGATATCGAGCACCCCACGCTTTTAAAGGTCCCATTTGTCGCATCTTTTTATTTTTAAATATTAGAAATATTTTACTTTCGATTAACTATAAAAGCTTTTTTTTAGTTTTCTTAAACTATAATTTATTCTAAGTATTTGTATAGGGTTACAAGACAGGATTACTTGTATAGGATAGGAGATTTCTAAGCATTGTGACGGAAAACTTCAGAGGAGTCAAGAGGCAAGTAAAACAAGGGGTATAACTATGGTATCAAAAACCCATTTATATACGTATGCGTGAGCAGGAAGATGGAAAATGATCCAGTAACCATCACGATCAAAACTATCGTACAACAATTCATATCTTTTATAATATTTAAATAATACGAGGGTGAGTAGAAAAGTAAGTTTCCCCATTGACTGTGGTCAGAGTTGTGTAGGACAGTCAAAATATAGAATGAGACATTAAAGATAATACATAACTTTATTTTTCCACATTATTACCAAGTACATCGAGGCATTTGTCATACCGATTGATAAGCTTCAAAACCCCCCTAGAAAAAATTAAGTGCTTTGCATACGGAAAAAGCGTTTACTTTTGAGTGGACTTTTTGGAGCTTTTAACCAGTGTATCACATTGCCTACGCGGTTTTGTGACACCTCGATCGAAATTGAAAGAGTGTGATTCGGAAAACAGGCATGGATTACTCAGATCTGGCGTTCTGTTGTTAGATGACAATGCGAGACTACACTCGATGACGGCAATGCAAAACCATATTGAAGCTCTTGGTTTGGAATGCCTACACCAGGAGTACTCAACCTTTTTTTCTACTGAGCCGCATACATATGTCAGCTGTTTCACAGTGACCCGCATACATATGTTAGCAATTTTACGCGGACCGCATCATGAGGATAAAAGAGGGGAGGGGTTAAAAAATGTGGAAAATTGATCAAAATAGTTTAACTCCTGTTTTGCTCTTTTTAACTGTTATTTTTTTTTGTCACTAACACTGAATTAGAAGCATTTAAGAAAACCTACTTCACAATTTTTGCATCAGTAAGCTGTTTCAAATTATTACCAATAATATAACAAACTTCATAAGATGTCTTTGTTACCACTGACAAAACACTTTGTTGCTGTTGCAAAGATTATTCAAGAAAGCCTATTTATTACCTCTTGCAAGAGATCTTCGAGGAAAAGTGTCACTAAATGACTCATTTTTATTGGTATTTTTTAAATACAGCCCTTTCGTGACAAATCAAACAATTACTGATGCATGTTTGTTTTTAACTACAAAATAGTCAACCTCCCAATCGTCTGAAACGTATATTTTCCTCGAATATTTTTTGCTTGCAAGATATGAAAATGGTTAAAAAATTGTTCCACCATAAAAAAGTCCTACTCCACTGTTGTCTGTTATCACTAACCGCAACCGTTAAAAAAAGAAAAAAAAATATCAATTCGCACTCGTAAGACATTACAACAAAAGCAAAATTGGTATAGTTGACTTTTTGACACCAAATTTTAATATATTTTCTAAAAAGTGAATTTTTCAGAGCAATGGGTTTTGGGCCCGGGCCCTTTGGTTGGTGGGACATGGGGCCCCCGGGTCGCAGGTTGGTATCGCTGGCCTACACCCTCCACCAGTCCTGATCTCACACCAAGGGACTTTCATCTGTTTCTGGCTTTGAAGAAGACTCGCCAGAAGGCGCTTTGGAAGCAATGATGAAGTCAAACAAGCCGTTAAACACTTCTTCCGTATGAAAAGCCCTGAATTTTTCCTGGAGAGGTTTTTACGCTTGTCAAGCAGTATTACAATGTCACAATGTACTTGGTACTTATGAGGAAAAATAAAATTATATCTTTTATTTAATGTCTCATTCTATGTTTTGACTTCCACACACAACCCTGACCCCAATCGAAAGGGGAAACTTACTTTCCGACTGACCCTCATCTTATGCACGAAGTAGCATTTTCATTCCTTTTAAAAAAATAAGAACTATCAAACAAATTGTTGCTACTGTATCTTGATGCAGCAGCAACCATTGTTAAAATATCTTAATATTGAAAATTAAACCTTCAATCTTTGTAAAAAAAAAAAATCGTATCAATAATATCGAAAACGCTTTATTTTGAATTTTTCTGCTTACACTAATGATTAGAATTGATTTCGGTTGCTTCTTTCATATAAAAATCATTTCAACGCTCTTTTTGTTATCCTTTAAGCATATCATAAAATAGGGAATGTGTTTATGTCACTTCTATTAGGGGCTTAAGTATATCTCTTATCTATTCATGAGTTCATGCATGCAAAGAAGTAAACATTATTTTATATCCCTTTTAGAAGGATTTCCCATAATGTTATTTTTAAGAAATAGGATTCTTACTGATTGAGAACTAATTCTAATATTTTTATTGATTCTCAATACTCTTGTTATAATGAAAGACAATTTTATATAAAAGTAATTGTCTGGAGCTTGTTCAGATGCTTAAATGAATACAGAAATACAGGGAAATTTTTTTTCAAAAGAAATTGTAGAGGAAAAAGAGATAAAGAAACAGTAATTCTAACAAACACAATTATATTTTTTTAATTATACACAGAGACAGAAATCTGAAGAGCTACAACAATTTATGCAAAGAGTCGTGATCTACGTACCCCTGGAATAGAAGATACGCTACAAAAAAAAAAGCTAAATCATATTCAAGTGCATCCGCGTTTCTCAAACTGTGAGGAGCGTCCCCCTAGGGGGAGTGATAACTCTACAAGAGGGGAGCGAGCATATTGAAAAGTCGAAAACAAAAGATTATTTAAAAAAAACTATTAATCTACTGAAAATAAACAAACAAAATACATTCTGGCATAATAAAAAATAAAATACACATTTACACTGCACTGTTGTATAAATATATATATATACTACCGGACCCCACAGACGTTGTCCTGTACACACATCTTAAATCCAAACATTCCAAATTTTTATGAGTAAGCTTTAACGATCTGGACCGTTTTGATGAAAATTTGTATTAAAAGTTATTACAATATCTAACGCCATTACATATACGATTATCACAATTCGATCAATCGATAGAGTGTGAGTATGTGTATACTATGAGCAAAGTTAAATGTAGAGACTGTGTGAATAAAAACTTAAACTTTTTTAATTAAAGGTGAAAAAGTTGAGACTGAAACTATTTTATAACAGGTACAGGTAGATTGTACAAAACTTAATTTATCGTAATGTCATTGGATGTACAATATTTTTGGTTAATCCTTGAGGGGTATAAACAAATAAATTCGATGGTTTTCCAACTCTGGAACGCGCAACATATAATGGGACGTGAGAAAAGCACGGAGTTTCTAAATTTAAGCCACAAATCTTCATTGTTTGACCTTGTGACTTAATAATAGTCACATAGCAAATGTCAAGCGATTTGGAAATTGTAAACGTTTGAATGGTATAGGTAAATCTTTAAATTTTTCACTTAAAATAGTGGCTTTAAGAATGTTGCCCATGATTTTTTTTATGACTAATCGTGTGCCATTACACAATTTCGGTGCGTTCAAATTTCGAAGCAAAATTATAGGTGATCCAACCTTCAATCGCAAATTATGTGGTGGCATTCCCGGTAAATCCAGTGAATTTAAAGCTCTACAGAATAATTGGCTTCTTCATCCGGATCAACAACAGTGTCAATCAATTTGAATGTAATTTCATTAACAGGCAATGACTGTTGTATTTTGAAATTGATGGTGTCAACATCTAAATTTTTCCACTGAAATAGCTCGCTTACGTAGCCATGCATGATCAGTATAATTATGTCGTAAATCTGGAAAGTTACTTTTTATTAATTCATCTTTGGTAGCCACAATGTTGCAAAAAATTTCTGGGAGTTGAATATATTGTGTATCTTCATACAATGAAATTCTACCATTGCCAATGTCTAGCAATTGTTCAGAGAACCTCGACGCTAGTGGATAATTTTGAAGTTGAACACGCATATTAATGGTAAGGCATAATTTACTAACACTTGGCCATAGATAAGATTATTTCAAACGCATTTACTTCATCCACATATGTCGCACGGGGAATGACGGGGAATGTTTGTCTGAAATCACCAGCAGCAACAGTAGAGAACCACAGAAAAGCCTAGTAATATTTTGATATCTTTCAGGGACCTGTCGAGAGCTTCAAGTGAATGCTTGTGGGACATTGTACATTCATCCCAGTTAATAGTTTTGCATTTTCCATAAAAATTAAGCCATGCTTGAATGCTCCTTTATATTACACATTGCGACGGGATTTCTATGGACATTTTAAAGGTACTTTAAGTGCTAAATGCGCAGTGCGTCCACCATCAAGTAAGGTTACTGCAATCCCAGATGAGGGCTGTGGTAGCCCAGTGGTCTAGGTATCGGATCATGACAGGCATATCATGAGTTCGAGCCCAGTACCACTTAAGACCCTCCATGTAAGGCAATGATGCACGTTAAATCTGTCGAGACCTGAAACGTTCTCCCGTTGGAGTGGTGTTGGAGTTAGGAGAGGGGTTCCAGCTCAGGTGTTGTCCACGTCACTTGACCATGGTTCAAAATTACGTGGTCCGTCGCCGAAAGCCCTCGTGTAGCTGAACAGTGCGACGTTAATATTCACTCACTCACTCACGCAATCCCTGATGAAGTAATTGCTAATGCAATATGATTCTGTGATCGAATGCGCGCAAGTATCAGTGAAATGAAAACTGTTATACCAGTGCCACCAGGTGCATCCAGAAAAAAGAATCCACCTTGTCGTGCTGCAACAGATACGTTGATTTGATCATATACATTTCGTTGTTCAGCGGTAAGCAATTGTTCATTATCAACAACAAATGTAGCCAAAGAAGTCATATCAAACTGGTGTTCACGTTGAACATCGCTGTTGATGATATCTTCTGCTGTGGGGTTCGGCGCTGGCAAGCCAAAATAGATGAGTGGCATGTTTGAAATAAGAATACAAATATCCTCAATCACACATTATTAGTGCTTCGTTATATATTTCGGCCGAAAGTTCACTATTGAGATTGTGATTGGTAATTCTAATCCTATGCAAAATATCCTCACTCATAGAGTCTTTATATTTGTTCCACAGATTAGATGCTTGAGACGGAAAACACGTTGCTAATATTATTGAAAATAATTGACGAATTTTCTAAGGAGTTGAACTCAGTGATGCATCTGCAAGTGTGAGAGATCCTAATGGTTAGCATCTTCCTATAAATGTAACTAACGACACGCATTCAAGAAAGTATCGTATAAAGTGTTATTGACTTTTCGCAAATATTGGAAATATATCGGTCCAGGAACGTTAACCAATAACAAAAGCAGAAAAAAACATTCGCGATGCTTAGGTTGAACTGTATATAATCGGCCTAAAGTATTTGCCATAAATATGCCGGTAAATTCTGGGACTGGAATGCCTCGTTTTCGTGATTCCCACATTAGTATACATGAATGTCTTTACAAAGGTTGAAAAATTCGGTAATGGTTATTTTTGGAGCTGTTAAAGCTTGTTGTAGAGCAGTCTGCTCTGTGAAATAAACGCTTGGTCCATTTTCAAGGTGTCCAGCCAAATGTATAACAGCAGGATCCTTTTCATGTATAGGAAAACTAAAATTGCGCCAAATAGCTTCGTTACTAAAAATGTATCGTCCCATTTGATAACGTGTTATCTCATCATTGTCGTTTACATTTTGAACGGCAAATATAGCTTTATCACTGCCTTTGTGAACGTACTTATAAATATACTTGATGGACTTCGCCGAATTGCATAACTCAACGTTTATGTGTGCTTTGTAGGTTTTGCACAGCAATGGTGAATATGGAACCACCCAGCGATTATCATTATCTACTCTTATACCGTTTAACAGACGTAATTCATTTGATTGACCACCATTGTCTACGGCTCTGCGACGGTAAGATGGATAACCATCGATATTGGTGATGGTATCAGTTTAACACGGTTTTGGAAAACGCTTCGTACGTTTTCAATTGTCCATACATGGTGACATCATGTTTAGAGTACCACATGGATCATGTTAGTAGAAACAATGGCAAACATTTCCTGATCAACATTCGGATCCAGAATTTCTGCTGAACTAATTTTGTCAATTTCTTCTAGGCGCACTTTATCAATCAACCAAATTAAAATATGCGCATGTGGTAAATCTCGTTTTTGCCATTCTACAGAGTAAAGCCAGCAACGTGTTTCTCCAAGTACAGAGCGATATGTAGTTTAATTTTTATTTAAATACACGTGCAGTGATATCATATCGATGCATCGATGTTTGACCTGAGAACAGCAAATTTTTAATGTCATCCCAGTTTGGATTACACGTAAATTTGATGAAAAGATCTGGCCGGCGTATGCACGTACGTAAGTCATAGCATCTTGAATATATTTATGCATATGACGTGAACAACCAGAGTATGATGATGGAATAATATATGCCATGCCAATGCTGTTGTCATTTGTTGCATCTACATTACCGATCATAGCGTCATGCAACTGAATGTGTGACGATACTTTATCGCGACTTCCACTAATTGTCCTCTCGGGATTCCTTTGGGGCCAAAAGGGCAATTCTTTCCAACCAACTAAAGAAGAGAACGTGTTTATTCAAATTAGGAATTACATATGTTGGAATGTTAGCATTCGCGATGATCGCTAAGTGGAGAAGTAATGCTAGAAGTGATCATTAAGTGAAGCTCTGAGCACTAAGTAAACTAAGTGAAGTGAGATAAGGTTCTAGAAGAAAAGTCTTAATTCGGTGCGTCGTCTAGTAGTGCCAGTATAGTTGATTCACAAGGAATCCGAGACAAAAATAACATTGCCTTAGCCAGAGCAAGTCAGATTAAAAGTTAACTTGAAGATTTACGGACCGTAGCTGTAAGTGCAAGGAATTAGGGGTAAGCTTATTCAATTAAACTTTAAGGATAGTGCGGTTACTATTAGGATAGGAATTAACCTATAAAGATAGATTCACAGTGTTAATTACGCTATTTATCAGTAATACGTATTGCGTCTACTCACTCTTGATTATCATCCTCTTAGATTAGTATTGTTTCTGTATTGTATATATAAACTAAGATCATAATAAACTGATTTTAGTATGGCAAAATTTAGTGGTTCTTCTTTCCTTCCCTCAGACATAGGTCGCGTGAATATACAAAATTCGTAACACTATATATATATATATGTAGGATATCCCATTTGTGAAAGGTTAGATCATATCCCTTTACCGAGGTCGGCAATTCTAATCAAAACAGTATTCCACATCAACGCCATCTAGCGTCCCTTTAAAAACGCCGACATCAACCTTTTTCGGCAGAGGCCCACTAACACTCGTCAGAGAAACGTCGTATTTCGCGCGTCAGCGCCGTTCGTCCCTCGTCAGGCGGTAAGAGCACCATAATGAGTTCTATTTAATCTCAATTGCCTCCCTTAAAGTAATGTGATCTAACTTTCCTATTCTTCCGAAATATGCTTATCCAACTTTCCTATTCTTTTGAAATATTCCCCATGTAAATACTCCCCTATAATTCATAATAAATTATTTAGTTTTCAACCAGTTTCTTTCTTAAACTATGTTGTCTATTTTATTTCAAAATTAACTAATACACCCTAAAAACCCCTAGACACCCCGCCATAAAAACCCCGTTATCTGAAGCATCCCACCTTTTGGAAGATTTCGGTTGGATTCCCACTGAAATAATTGGGGGATCGCTCCGGGATTGATTTAAAATCTTCTTTTTATTTTGATCAGAATCAAAAGTTAGTCTGATAACTTAAAATCTAACATTCTTGTTTGAAAAACAATTGGATCAATGGTCAAATTGAAAACGCTGACTGAAATGTAAACAAACGGTTTGCCTCTCATAACATAGTAACATTTTACTTAGTGATCCTTTTTTGTTGAGTCATTTCGTCCTGCAAGTATCAGTTCTGAAAAATGATCCAGTCCATTTCAAGCTTCATCTGCAGCATCCAAGAAAATTACGTTTTCAACAACTGTATCAGGTACTTTTTTATTATTTCTTCATTAAAAGAAAAAATCCCTAAAGAAAAATTTCAGAGCCATCGTCATGCTGTTAATATAAAA
>BMAV01012739.1:0-11716 GCA_019973955.1 Trichonephila inaurata madagascariensis
AATAATATAATTACGGATAAGTGATCCAAATTACGCGATCAGGTTTAGCTACAGCTGCGTGTTTGGTTTATTCTCACTTAATATAAGTTTATCCAATTTATTAGAAATTTAAGTTAAACTCTTAATAAAGTCATATTAAGAATTTTAAAATGTCGATTCATTTCGAGAATCCCACACCTCTAATTCACGCTGACAATCAAGGATATGGTCGCCCTAGAACGACCATATCACAAAGTTCCTGGAGTATTTTGAAAGAAAAAAAACTGGAATACGAAGAACAGAAGAAATTTATGAGGGCCACCACATCAATAAAGGAGAATGCTCTAAGAGCATCATATTTGGTGGCTAACCGTATTGCTAAAGCTAAAAAGCCATTCACTATTGGTGAAGAATTAATCTTGCCCGCCACTAAAGACATTTGCCGTGAACTTCTAGGAGAGGCTGCTGTGGAAAAGATAGCACATGTGCCTTTGTCGGCTGACACTGTGACTAGGCGCATTGAGGAAATAGCCGAAGACATTGAGGCGCAATTGTTCGAGAGGATTAATGCATCACCGTGGTACGCACTCCAGGTTGACGAATCTACAGATATTGACAACAAGGCAATACTTCTTGCTTATGTGCGCTATCTATATCAGGAGGATGTGCATGAGGATTTGTTATGTGCACTACCTTTGCCAACCAACACCACAGGAGCAGAACTGTTCAAGTCACTGGATGGTTATATATCAAGACAACTAAAATAGTCCTTTTGTGTAGGCATATGCACAGACGGAGCTGCTGCCATGACCGGATGACTGTCTGGTTTAACTGCTCGGATAAAGGAAGTTGCACCTGAGAGTGAATCTACACATTGTCTCATTCACAGGGAAGTGCTAGCAAGCCGAAAAATGTCACCGGAATTTAACAGCGTATTGATTGATGTGCTTAAAGTTATTAACTACATCAAAGCACATGCCCTTACCTCGGGCCTGTTTGAGCAGCTTTGTGAGGAGATGGGCACAGAGTACAGATATCTTCTGTTACACACAGAAATAAGGTGGTTATCCAGAGGAAAATCGCTACTCAGAGTATTTGAATTTAGAGAGCCATTGCAAACATTTCTCTTAGAAAAGAAGTCACCGCTGGCAGCACATTTCAGTGACAAGGTATGGGTCACCAAACTGGCTTACCTGTGTGACATATTCAACCTGCTGAATGAACTCAATCTGTGCCTTCAGGGGAAAATGAAAACTGTTTTCAAGTTGGCAGACAAAGTAGCTGCATTTAAAGCCAAACTGGAGTTGTGGGGACGGCGTGTGAACAGAGGCATTTTCGACATGTTTCACACATTAGCGGGGATATTAGGCGAGACTGAGCCTGAACATTCCTTCTCCCAGTTGGTGCACGATCATCTGTCTTTGATTTTAAAAGAGTTCGAGCGCTACTTCCCAACTACAAAAGACCCATGAACTGGTAAGGAATGGATCTAAGACCCATTTGTCAACAAATCGGGTGAATATAGCATGTCTGTGCAAGAAGAAGATCAACTGCAGGAGATTGCAAATGACTGCGGCCTTAAAACTGCGTTCGAGACAGCAACTCTGCCTGTGTTCTGGAATAAAGTTATGGCAGAATAACCCGAAATTGCCACCACAGCACTTAAATCATTATTGCCATTTCCGACAACCTATCTGTGTGAAGCGGGGTTTTCTGCAGTAACAGCAACCAAAACAAAGCAACGGAATAAACTAGACATAAGCAACACACTTCGGGTGTCATTGTCTCCGATTACCCCTAGATGGAACCGTCTCCTTGCAAAGAAACAAGCTCAGGGTTCTCATTGATTTAACGTTCTAGTAAGTTAAAATGTTAAATCACTTTTTATTTATTTTTTGGTGTAACTGTATTTTATTTTGAAGGCATATTTAAATAGAATTTTATATTCTTTATTAAATTATTTATATTCTTTATGTATTAAATACAATTAAATACATTTTGCTATAAATCAAAATAATCTAAAATATAAACAATCAATGTCCCCCTCCCAGTGGGCCGCGGTAAAATTATCAAACGTTGACCGGTCCGCAGTGATAAAAAGGTTGCGGAGCACTGGGCTAGTGGTTAGAGATGCTGACTTGAAATGAATTGTCCTCTCTCTCTGGGATTTTTATTAGCACATTCAAAACATTGATTTAGCTGTTGCAAATTCTTGGTTTCTGTGCAAACAAGATGCAATATTAAATAAAATTCCTCAAAAAAATCAAAATGGATGGCTTAAAATTTAAGTTGGAGATAGTTGAAGCATTATGAGCCTCTCCACCTACTAACAAAAGTATTTTAACTGATGATGAAGACAACAGTGTTGTAATTCCACTCGCAAAAATATCGAAGCATTATAATCCACCTGCTATACATGTCACGGCTTTTATCCTGGCCATTCCAGGATAAAAGGCTTGACATGTATAGCCATTTTCGATATGTTGATGACATTTCAAGGCCTCGCAAGTGCAGATATGAAAACTACGAAAGCAGTTCGAAAACATGTTGTGAAAAATGCAATGGTTATTTATACTTGCCAAAAACAAAACAAAAGATTTTTACTGTAAATAAATAAGGAATTCATAAAAGAGTTAATTATACATCAATAATTTCTTTATTTATAACAAGTTTAGTTGAATTAAGATTGTTTCTTCTATCAACTTAGAGCTAAAAAAAAAAATGTATAACTTGTAAAATTACATAGGTGACAAGTTTCACAGATAACGCCCAACCCGCACGATCGTGCGGGTACCATCTATGTTCCGGGAGTGGAAATTTTTTAGTATTTTTCCCAGTGTCATTGGGGTCTATATAGTATTAATAACCAGAAGAATTTAAGGGAACTCTTCAGTATTCGAGGCTTTAACCAGTTCACAATACGCCAAGATCACCAAATAGGGCGAGTATCATTCAAATGTGGCTGTCCGTCTATTTGATCTTCTTACGTCTGGTTACATCACAGAGCTAGAGTTCATGAGTTAGAAGTTGTTCTCGGTTCTTCCGCAACATAAAAAAGTCCGAAATACAATTACACCTTTTACAGAGAATACATAAAAAAATGAATTTTTAGTGTCAGTTTTTGGCTTATTTCTGATTAAATCTTTTCATCTGTGGTTAGAATAATAATTTGAGTATAGTTGAAAAGATTGAAATATTAGAAAAAAATTTTGTTTGTATATTAGAATATATTCTCCTTTACATATAGGATTATATTGTTTGAAGTAAAATTTCAAATTTTCTTTAGAAACAATTAATATTTTTTTAATTAGAAAATCTTGTTTTTTAAACATAAAATCAAATTTTTAGAAATTTATTAAAGTAGTATTAAATAAATAAACCTAATTTTTTTTAAAAAAATTCCCTTGTTTTCTTTTATTTTTATTGCATGCTATGTTTACTTTACTAAAAATCTAATTTACTAAATTTATATATATATTATATAGTTTTTACGTATTTTTTTCTATAAAACTATTTTCTACACATGCTATGTATTTTCATGTTTTGTTAATTTTAATATTTTTACTATAAAATTTTTCACACATATATGCTATATATTTTGTATATATTATTATTTTTAATATATTTACTATAAAACTATTTTGACTACTCTGTGATAACGTAACTCTAACGTATACTTTATATGATAACGTAAAGGTAAAAATTAATATTTGATTTATACAGATATGCAAATAAAATTCTGAAAAATGAAAAGCTTATTTTGGCTGAAAGATTTATTTTAATAAAAAATAATTTATAAACTTTTTTCATTTCTTTATTTCTTTTTAATTTTGAGGCTTTTTAGATGAAAGATTAATAAAAATTTTAACTTCTGGTTGGTATTTCTTCAATAATTCCCTTGAATCGAATAATATTTGCTTTAACAATTTTTATAAGCAGCTTTTAACTATTATGAAGGGGCTGCGGTAGCCCAGTGGTCAAGGTGTCGGATCATGGCAGGCATGTCATAAGTTCGAGTCCAGTACCACTAAAGACTCGCCGTGTAGGGAAGCGATGCACTTTAATTCTGTCGAGAGCTCAAACGTCCTCCCGTTGGTGTGGTAGTTAGGAGAGGGGGGCCTCGTTTCATGTAATGATTAGTACTTGCAAAATTTCACCTTTGGTAATATCAAGATTTGAACCACGCCTCACCTACTAATCTGCAGCTCAGAGGTGTAGCTATCGCTGCATCAATGATACGGGGCCCCCAAGCTACAGGGGTCCTATCATATGTAAGTAAAGTATTCGTAACATGTTGAGAGGCCCAAATATAAAGGACGTCTAAAAATTTTTGATGCAGGGCCTACTCAGATCTAGCTATGCCAGTGCTGCAGCCCTTTTTAAAAAAAATAAAAACTATTAAAATATATTTTAATACATAACAAAAATTAATGTATGTGCTAATTATATAGAATTATTCTTCAAAATGCAGATTTTTATATATAAGTTTGTGACATAGCCATCCTGCGATAGCTATGTCTTGTAGGATCCGCGTAAGCTAGAGGTGTGGGATTATCTAAAAGATGAGACATTTTGTAATTCTTAACACAACTTTTATTAAGAATAACTTAAATTACTTAATTCTAAATAACAACTTTCTTTAAGTGAGAATAAGCCACCAATTAAACTGAATATCCAAGTCAGATCGCACAACTAGATCACTTATCTTAATTATATATAATTATCTGCCTAATCTAACTTCCTATACAAAATATTACCTTTTATAGAGTAATCCTCCTTCCTTGGTTGAAGACACTCCTATTCTGCTGCTTGTAAATGTTACTAGGCACTTTAATCCTTCTTATAATTAACAATAACGAAGATGAGCGTATCCTTCTTCCTTGTGATTAGGTCGTCTAACACTTATTCCGATCTGTTATGCACTAGTATCTCTGATTGCCGATCAATCTCACTAAACCCTTATCCTTTTAAAAGTATATCTTTTTGCATTTTCGCCCTGTTTCTTCTGGAATTGGTTGAAAAGTTTTGCCTTAATCGTGGCCCAAAGGATTTTGTTATAAGAAGAACGCAAAGGACGTCACAAGTTTATATACTTACAAAAAACCTATTATGAAGTGCAGTTTTCAACATATAAAAGAAAGTTCAAAAATGAAAAGCCTTTTTTTTAAGACAAGTGTAATTAAGCGTTATAAAAACAGTAGTTTTTTTTTAAATAAATGACATTATTTGAAAATATCAAAATATATTGTATTTTAATTGCATGATCTTTTACAAACAATTTTATTTCATATTTGTTATTGCAATAAAGAATTTGAAATTTGCAGTGCTTTTTATCTTAATTTTTTAACTTATTTGTTTACTTTAGAATTGACGCTTGGGTTATGGTGTCTAGAGATCTGATCACAAACAGTGGGCTTTCAATCGAGCCATGTGGCCCTGGTAGCCCAGTGGCCATGGTTGCGGACTTGCGACCGTTGTGTCATGAGTTCGAGTCCCAGTGCCATTACCAATACACTTTAATTTTGTCGAGGCTCAATGTCCTCCCGTTAGTGTGGTAGTTAGGAGAGGTAGGTGTTAGCTCAGGTGTCGTCCTCGTCACTTGACACCGAAGTTCAAAATTGCGAGGCTCGTTGCCAATAGCCCTCGTATTGCTTTACAGTGTGACGTTAATATAAACCTCTCTCATTCGACCGATACGCGGTTTCGACTTTTGATTTCTTTGAAGATCCTTCATATCAAATGTTGAAGTATGCTGGGTTTTTTTTATAATGGAATTTCAGTGTTTTGTGCGGTTAGGAAAAGTAAGCAATAAGCTCTTGCTAATTATCATCTTTGTTACTGAACTACGGTTCATAATTGCGAGATCTATCGTTATCCAAATTTAAAAAATTCACATTTTGCCTGTGATTTTGCCAGTGCTTGGTTTTTAAAGGGAAATTGTTTTTTAAAAAAGGTCATGCATGCAGAAATCGATAATTCAAAAAAAAAATTTTTAAAAAAAATCCTTCTACTATATAAATATAATTAAACTAAACCTTGATTAACTGGTATATTTCTGTCTTAAAAATTAACTAGTCGTTACCGCGCCAGCTTGAGGGTATTTTGACGTTGTATAATATGTACTGCTTATATGTATGTAAATTATTGTATCAAGCCCTAGATTAAGCGTTCAAATGAGTTCAAAAACTTTTATAACTTCCATTTTTGTTAAAAAAGGATAGGACTTGAAAAACATTTTTACTCCCGCGTTCTTCTTCTAATATAACTCCTACGTTCTTAGACCCAGAAAGGCAAAATTTTTCCCAACCCCAAACCCAAGGGAAAAAAAACAACAACAATGCAAATAAGAAATTTTAAAAGGATAAAAGTTTAGTGAGAAAAAATGGCAATCTTAAGAAAGCTTGTGTGGAACAAGTGTGTTTAGACGACCACTGGGAATTTTAGACCCCCCCCTCATAATATATACAAGGAGCAACTATTGCACACGAGCACATCAGTCTACCTGAAAGCATGTATCGTTGAGCCTTCAACCAAGGTAGGAGGATTATATTCTGAACGCTAGTATAATATTAAGCGAGATTAGGCAGATAATTATTTTTTTTTGATGGATCAAATTGGATCTGACTTAATTAAATCGGCATATTTTTGGGTTTTTCTACTTAATATAAGTTTGTTCGTTATATGTTTTTAAAGTTAAATTCTTAAAAAACATATTAAGAATTATAGAATTCTCATATCCTTTCCGAAAACCCACACCTCTAACTTACGCGGAACCCCAAGACATAGCTATCGACAGAGGCTATGTCACCAAAATAGAATTATTTTTTTGATCCTGTAACCCCCGTCCCCCAAAGTAGATTTCGTAAAACTTTTTTTTTAGATTTTTACAGAAAAAAATAAAAAACTAGAAATTTGAAGTCTAAATCTAAAAGTTCAAAAGTAAATTTTTTTTTAAAATTTATGCGTTGAGTCAATTTTCAAGACAAGTTAAAAAGGGGGAATTTAATTCAACAAAGAAACATGCATCCAAACTAGTAGGTCTAGTAGTTTATGTTTCAACTTCCTTCTACATATTTTAAAAAATAAACAATCAAGTCCACAAAAAAATACAATTGAACATGACAATTTTCGAAGCTCTGATAAAAACAGCTATTTGATATTTTATATATACCTATACATGCATAAGAAATTCAACTGCTTTCCCTAGCGGTGAAGGGGTTTGTCTACTTTTATAAATTTTCCCTTTTTCACAAAATCAGCACTTTAATGCTCTTTTTCAAAATGACTCCCCTTCCCCCTTTTTCCTTTTCAATATTTATTTTTTAACATAATAAATAATATATAATTTATTTGATATATGTAACCGTTTCAAATAGAAAAGAATATCAATTCACCCGGGACGGCACCGACAGAAAAAAAATTGATATATTTATTTATTGCCAAAAAATTTCCCCAATTTTTTTAAAACAATGTTCTTAACTAAGTAAATTTTCAGGCAGGGGACGAAAAAAAGGGTCTTGGGCCGCAGGTTCAGATTGCTGCACAGACGGTGGTACATTCGCTGTAATTTTAATTTTTTTTCTCTTTTCTCGCCCTCCCAATTTTTTGCCCAGGGACTTCCTAGTTCCGCGGAAAACCAGCAATGATAATGACTGTGAATCTAAACAATTAGCCTCTATTCTCTGATTCTTCACGCATTATCACGGAACCTTGTTTCAAAAATGTTTTATTATGAGCACCTGAATCATATTTAACTGTTTTGGCACACCAAAGTTAAAAGTTTGCTGACCGTTGGTCAAGAATAGAGGTAGATTTTTAGTGATAAGTATGTCATGGGCTCGAATCTTGATGTTACCAAGAATCTATTTTGTAAAAAATTTTGCAAGTAAGATTTATTGTAAAAGGGGGTTTTGAAATTTCGAATAGTGTTTGTGGTAGTTGAGGGAATACAAATTAGACTTTCCCCATAAAACCCCAGCTAATTTTTTTTCATTTGACTGCATATAAGTTATAAAGTTTGTCAAAAAACCCCGTTATTAAAATTCAATGCAAATTTAAATTTTTAAAACACGTAATTTTTTTTTTGGTTTTTTAATAAATAAAAATGTTTGATTGCTATTATATAAATTTTCATTTTTGTGGTTAAGAAACTTGATAATTTTGCATATATTGAATATGGGGGAATTTTTTTCCAACGTCCTTAATATAGCTAATCAATCAAACATGCATATTTTCATCTTTTTTTACGCAACGCTCTTATTAAATTCGCTATTACTAAAAACTTTTTAAAATTATTTCAAACAGTTATTTCAGATGTTTTTTAAAAAACAGGATATTTTAATATTAAAATTGTTGAACTAAATAAAATAGAGCAAACATTTTATATTCCCATTTTTTAATACTTTTATTGATTATTAAAAACATTAAATTTTTAAAAATGTAAGTGATCAGATAAGTAGTTTTATGTGTTTATTTAAACGGTTAAATTTTGTTGGGGTTTTTAATCATTATTTGAATTTTATTTTTTGATTAGGTTTTAAAAGCTGACTTTTTTAACCCTAAAAATTATTTTATTTTCTCAAGGGGTAGAATATTAATTTGAATGAGTATTTGTTTTTTTATTTTTTTAAATAAATTTAAAAACTTGTGGGTATTTTAAATAAACATAGTTATACAAAAAAAAAAAAAAAAACGAATATTAACTTCAAAAAACCCTTTTCCCAAATTTATTTACAATTATAGCATTTCGTTTTAATATAGCAATAAATATAGAGATAAATATAGATGATTTCATTTATGATATACAAAGAACTTCTATATAACAAGTGAATCAAATTTAGTTGATCAGTTAAAGCCGGGTAATGGCTAGCATTTTATATAATTAATCTTACTTTTCGTAATGTTTCTTACTACGCTCTCGATAAAGATATTTAATAAAAACTTTTGATCTTTTATAATGAAATAATTCGCTAAATATATATATATATATATATTTAGCTATATATATATATATATATATATATATATATATATAGTGTTACGAATTTTGTGTAAATAGAGAGAGTGTAAATAATTTGTATTTGAGTGTTTAATGCATTTATATTACTCTATGTTATGTTTATTTCATGTTAAAATCGTACCATTCACAAGCAATGCCGCCCCTTACGTTATAATGGCGATTCAATGAGAACTTGGCGAAATCTTGGCGCTAGAGCCAAGTTGGCATTATTTTTGGCGGCCAAGTTGGCGACCATTTGGCGACCATTTTGGCGTCATTGGTGACCATGTTGGCGAGTTCGGAACCCCTTCTGGAATCTTCTAGAAAGTAGTAGATCTCTCCACTTGTTTCACGTTCAATGACACGAGCTGTTACATTTCTGGAAGTTTCTGTCGCGCCTATAAAAAGATGCTCGCCTGAACGCCGTGAGTCTGAATTAAACCAGCGAGTAGTGAGGATTGTTTTGATTAGCTCGGCTGTGCTTGTGAATAATCTTTACTTACGTGTATTTTTAAACATTGTTATTGTGTTTGATTGCTGTTGAAGGTGTGAAGACCTTTGGATATTTACTCTGTGAATATCGCTGCTGAATCCTGTATTTAAAGGATTGGATTTTTGATAATAAATTCGCATCGCTCTTAAAGAACTGTTTATTTTCTTTGTGATTGTTTTGTATAAAATCCCCGAATCCTCGGATTTACGTAACAGTTTGGTGTCAGAAGTGGGGTTTTATGCTAATAACAAGAGCGATGGATGAGCAACTGAAGGCTCTGTTAGAAGGTATTAATGCCTTGAAAAACGGCCAAGAAGAGACTAGGCAAGAAATGCAAAAAGGCCAGGTAGAAATGCAGAAAGGTCTAGAAGAGTCTAGGCAAGAAATGCATAAAGGTCTGGAAGATATGCAGAAAAGCGAAGAAGAAACTAAAAATGAGTTGAAGGAAGAGACTAGAAGAGGCCAACACAAGAAATGCAGAAAGGTCTGGAAAATGTGCAGAAGAGTCAAGAAGAGCTGAAGATTTCTCTAGAAAATAAAATCGACAATGTTGAAGAGAAAATCAATAGTGTGGAAGAGAAAACAGCTGTAAAAATGGAAGAAAAAATAGCAGTAGTTGAAGAGAAGATAGAGAAGAAAGTAGGGGAAGAAATAGAAAAGATTAAAGAGCAAGTTGAGGAGAGAATTGAAGGAGTGGCTGAAAATTTTAGACTTATATCACAGCGTATGGAAGATCTTGAGAAGAAACTTCTTTCTGGTGGAAATGAGAACAAAAACAAGAGTGTGTCTGTGTCTGTCTTTCCAGAGCCGGTGCTTGCTTCTCCAGTGCCTGTGACTGCCTCACCAGTGTCAGTGAAACTGTCAACCTATGACGGAAAAACCAACTGGGAGGTATACAAGACTCAATTCTCAATAATTTCTGAAGCCAATGGATGGACTGAAGGTGTGAAAGCATGTCAGCTAGCAGCATCCCTTAGAGGAGAAGCTGCTGAAATACTGCAGACTCTTCCCGACACAGAGCGACTGAATTTGAACTCCCTATATAATGCTCTGGATCTTCGGTTCGGCCAAAAATACTCCAAGGACTACGCACATCTGCAGATGAAAACAAGACTCCAGAAAACTGGAGAAAGCTTGCAGGAGTATGCCTCCGAAATAGAAAGGCTCGCCAACTTGGCTTTCTCTGAACACCCAGCAACTGTGCGCGAAGTAATCTCTTTGCAATATTTCGTGGATGGATTGAAGGATGGGGAAATCCAGAAGGCTGTAAGAATGGCAGATGTGCAAGATCTTAAATCTGCCCTGTTATAGGCCCTGAAATTGGAGGCCGCCACTCAAGCCAGTCTCTGAGACCTCCAATCCATCCGAGGAGCTAGAGTGACCTTAAAGGTTCCCTGTGAATCTCCATGGAAAAGTGACATTTAGAAATTAAGAGATGAATTCCAAGCCTTAATGGCTCAACGTCAGAACCAAGAGAAACGCAAATTCAAGTGCTAGGGATGCGGTGGAACTGGACACTTGAGAAGAAACTGCCCCCGATTAAGGAAGGACGAGAATACCGTCTCTTCTTCCAAACAGGAAAACTAATATATGGCCATCTCGCGGGGCGGAGGTTGCCAGATAATGAAAGGCCCCTGAAGCAAAATGATATGATTCACTCAAAAATTAAATAGACTCGAACTCATTAAACACATTTAAACATATTTTTTAACTCTCGTTTATTTTGACCCGCCACTCTCGGTCGGGTCCCTCAGCGTAATCATTCTCCTCTCTCTATTCCATTTGCGCGCATGCGCTATAACTCTTCCTCCTTTTGACGCTCGCAGGCGCCAACATCCTCCCCCCGTTGAATGATTACATCATTCAACACTTACATTAAATGTACATTAACCAAATTTAAAATTATCTTAATACAATACTTAAAATTAATAACAGTAAACACAATAAATGCATACTTATCTACTATATAAAAAAAATGCAATATACAAAGACATAATACAATTTTACAACACTAACAATCCTTAAAAAAGATTTCAACTCAAGTTATTGATTTGGTAGAATACAAATGTGGCGTACACTTCTCGTTAAATGCTTTCCATCTGGTAATAATAATTTTACAACACGTATCTTCTTGTCTTGACTCGGAACCAATTCAATAATCTTTGCTATTAACCACTTACTTGGTGGAAGATCGTCCCTTTTATTAGTACGACAGTACCGTTTTACATTATCTTTCAAATAACCAT
>BMAV01012740.1:16332-50386 GCA_019973955.1 Trichonephila inaurata madagascariensis
AATCATGTTAATTTTTTTAAGTTTTTTAAATCTGATTTTTTGATTCAATTTTTCTTTCATAGTGAATTCGAGAAATCGTCATAAGTACTGCTGAAACTACCCTGGTAATATTTCAGAGAACATAAGCTTAAAACGATTATCAGAAATGCAGTGTGTCACTACGTGGAGCATTTTCTGCGAGGAGAAACGTATCGCATATAGTTACTGCAAACCGGTTCTTCCCAAAGATACGTCTTGGCGATCCACCTTCGGTTAGAAAAGAAGGATTTGGCGGTGGAAAATCCCAGTCCCCGTTTTAAAAGATTTCCCGATAATTCTTACTATCAACCATTGATATTAATTTTTCTACTTCAATTTATATTTTTGTTTTTCATTTGTAACAGTTTTAAAATAAGAAGTACGTGTATTTTTTTTGTAAACATAAAAATGACAATCTCAATTAAATACCAACTATCGGGTTTTCTGCTAACAATTATTGATATCCTTTTAACTGCCTCCTCCTTCCAAATGACTTAGTAATCCATTGGGGGAGAGGAAAGTATTAAAAAATAAACAAGGTTCAATCCCTTCCTCACAAAGATTCGTCATACCTGCTATATGTTTTCTACTTACAAGGGTCATAGGTGGGGCCTAGTTTTACATAGGAGCCAAGGATCTCAAGAAATCTTGAAACATCACTGGCCTTCTAGTAACTTAGCCCTTTTAGTATAGCTCTTTCTTTAAAGTTCACTCACACCAAAGCAGTAAGTAGAGATAAGTGAATAGATAACTAAACAGAGGCATTTGTGCTCTTTTGTGAAGATATTTGATTGGTTGTTCCTTGTCTCTGGCTGATGTGAATGAAACGTTACTATTAAAAATTGACCTCTAGTGATAACCCACAGAATTAGTTGCAGTATCTTATAAAATAAGCGAATGAAGACAATTTAGAAGTTGCACATTAGTTGGAAGCGTTTAAATATACTTTCCAAGTTATCTGAGAAGCCAGTTTTCTACAGTATAATTTCTAATGAATTGTTTTTATCGCTGAATATTTTTATTCAATAATTCCACACCCTACATGTACTTTAAACTTTACCTCTTACAGGAAAAGAAAGTTCTTCTAGGATGCTACTAAATCCACCAATCAATGAAGCAAAGGGAGGGCGCCAAAATACAAGAAGCAGCTACAGACAGGAAGTTCTTGATCTCAAAAAAAAAAAAAAATCTCGAAATATCTTTACAGGGAAAATTTACTGGATGATAAAGAGGGAAAAATTTAGTCCGCATATTTTGTCATTTGATCAAAGCATATTTTTTCTGCTACTGACAGGTTTTCCTTTCATAATTTGACAACTTTTGCTTCCCTCCATCAACATCATTTTATCAACTATTCAGGTATTATTTTTCGTAAAATATTAAACAGCCTTTTTTTCAAAAAGTAAAATCATGCGTTTTCTATTGAATTTTGAATGATTCAGGATTGATTTGTTTTCTTCTGGTAAATCGTAAATGTTGACAAATGATTCCTTTAGTAGTGAAGATGTGCAAAATTATGTAGTTTCTTTTCGAGATTCATGAATTAAAAGTGTCAATTTTGAATTTTCATTATTGTTCTCAAATTACACGGTTCTATTCTATTTTAATTTTGAGAAAATAAATATTGATATAAAATTGTATATTATTAATGTTTTCATATAATACTTTAGATCAGATAAGTGTTCTTTATTCTTAATAAATGAATTCTGTTTAACAGATATTCTAAAATGTGTCAAATCGAGTATTTTTTTCACAATTTATGTTATTCTCTGAAGGTCTTATATCATAAAGGTTAGTAATTTTTTAAGGTTTTGCATTTTGATACAATACATCCTGTTGTGCAATTTCAATTAATTTGTTGTGCTGTGTGTCTTATCGAGTGTAGTGTCAATCACATGAGGTATTAATGCGTAACGGAAGAATTATAGTAATTTTGTAATTTATCTTTTTTTACAGTGAATAAGGGGAGACAAAAAAGTTCCGTTTCTTTTGTTTTTAAATTTTTATGAAGTTCTGCATCAAGAAATGTCAATTTTATTTATTTTATTTTATTGTTATTTTTTCCCGTTTCTAACATTATTCTTGCTGTCAGATTCAATGTTGATTTCGTATTCCTCCTCTCCATTAACCCTTTTTTCCCTATCTGAAGATCCCTATCTTCTAAGGATTTTCCTGTCGCTAGACGTATGTCAAGTTGTCAGCTTTTCCGTTTCAAATTGTTTGTTTACATTATAAATCATGTTATGAGGTGCACACAGTGTGTAAGGTAATAGAGTTAAATAAGTCTGTTTTTTTGGGGGGATTCACCAATAATAATAACATGCAGTCGTATTTAATTCGTAAAGCTTCTACTGAATCAAATAGTGGTCAGTTAAAAAGAATTAAAAATACTTTTGTTTCGCCAAAGACCGAGAACATTTTGAATTCTCATTCTTGTAGTTCAGAAAGTTTAATCGAAGATAAGAATAATAAATCCACCAATAAGGTAGATTTGACGATTGTTAATTTTGAATGGAAAATTATAACCGATTCTGGCTTAAATTTGAAGTATGCTAAAATTTTCTCAAATACCACATCAAAAGATATATTTAAAAGATTAGAAAATGAAGTTGAATATTTTAGTGGAGAGCTGTTAAGAGTGTGTGTTTATGGAAGTTGGCATGATATTCCTCGTAAGCAAGTATGAAAATATTTATTTTCCTAATAACCAAACTATTTCTTTTGTTAAGTTCATAAAATATTAAAACACTTTTCAAATCATTAGTGCTGAATTTAGTTCTTGTATTTGCTTATTAATGTTTCTATATTCTATAAGTTATGTGATATTGCAATATACATTGAACTCTGTTCTACTTTATTAACAATGGTATCATTTTTTTATTTAAACTCCTTCAGAGTATTTGATTCTTTTAAAGTCATATTCTACTAAACTTATGCTTATGAAAAAAACAAAACAAAAACAGTATGAAATAACACAACAGTGTGAAACATTTGATGCTATTTTCAGCTTAGACAATGGAGTGTTAATATGAAATTATGTACTGAGAACAAGATGAAAAGTTTTTAAGAAAGGTTTTAATTTATTTTAAGGCTTGTTTTTAAATTTATCTGGCCTTTTTATAAATGCTTATGATCTGTTACTTTGGTAGGGTCTATAAATGGTGATACATTTCAGTAATACCAGGTATTGCTTTGAGGGGCCAAGTTTACTTATGAGTTTGCTGCAATTAAATTTGAAGTGGTAATCCTTTATTGGTTATATGTATGTATTCAGTTTCATCATTATATTGTTTTTTCCCATCATTACCTAACATTTGAAACTGAAATTTTTTTATTTTATTTTTAATTATAGACAGAGATTCATTGGGAATATAATTAGAACTATACACTGGTGTTTAAAAGTTAAGGTTGATTCATAAAATGTAGAAGAACCTCAGCAAATATTGGTCAAATTGTTAAAAATCACTTGTGCGAAATCCCTGTTGGAATGTAAGAGAGAGTGCATATGTGAAACGTTTAGTCAATGCTGGCTCTCCTGATCTTAATCCTATTGAATCTGTGTGGGGTATGTTTCGGAGACTGATTGCAGCCTTTCCACATTCATCTAACTCTGTTCCAGCTCTATAAAGAGCTATCCCTAATGCTTGGAATTCTTTTAAGCCATAGCTCATTCACACTCTAATAATATAGTTAACTGGCTACCAGAGACAACTACACACCTTATTAAACTGCCAAAGAAACTTAAAAAAAAAAACTTTCACAAAAGTATTAACTATTATTTTGCATCTTTTTCTTTCAGTGTATCTGGATAATAAAAGTGATTAGCATCCTTCTTTTGCATTGTTTTCTTTTGATATACCCATATTATACTCACATATCATGTTTCTCTCTATTCTGACAGATTTTTAAAAAATATTCACATAAACATCAATTATGCTTAACTTTTGGACTCCAATGCAGATTAAATATATCTGGACTGCATATTTTAAACAAACAGAAGTAAACATGGGTTCAGTCCTAGGAGAGCCCACACCCTTGGCGTGAATGATTTGGGGTTGGCGATAATTGTGCCATCTTGGTAACCCTACTTTGATACACTAAATATGGTAAACCTAGCTATTTCTGGAAATTTCGTATTTTGTCAGAGGGCATTTCGGATTTCATTTTGTTTTGGGGAACCGGGCTGGAATGGTTGCGTGTGTGAAGGAATATATCTTAGAATTTTTTACTTTGTTGAATGCGAAAGGTTAGAAAGAATTGATTTAATAGTGTATGAAGGAAGAATTGATTGCTTAGAGTTATGAATGTCCTAAATGTAACGATCGGCATGATGTAACATGGTCGACAGTAAAACGCTTTCTTCGAAATTGCACCAGCCTCGCCGAAGGTATGTTCGACCATTACCTTGCAGAATAAAAATGGCGGCACTAACACGATCATTAACTTAGCAATGAGACCTTCAAGACTTTTTTAAAATCTATTGTTATGCTGTACACTCCACTCGGAAAAGATCAGCAGTAAGAAAGTAAGTGCTGTTTTTATATTTTTTTTATCTTAAATGTTTAATTTCTGTATTGTTTACATGTATTTTCATTACGCATCCACCTTATCCCGCTATATTCACTTGCCGCCATTGTCGGGTTCGCTTGGCACCATCTCATTCTGGCTTGGTGCTTTTTTTGTATTGTCGCCAAGGGTGTGGGCTCTCCTAGGATTTTACCGTAAACATGTGAACTAAACTTTATTTTTATTCTTGAATGTGTTATTCACTAGTAACTAATGCAATTACTTTTATTTTTTTCAAAAGGAAAATATTTGTAATCACAAAATGGTGTTATTATATATTTTAAAAAAAAAGATTTTTCACTTTTATATGTTAAAGTATTACTTATCTACTCAGTATATTATAAATTCTTTTTCAAAAAATTTCAATAAAAATATTTTAAACATTAAAAATGCAGTAAAAGGAAGTTGTGGATTTTTTCTGGATTTTAAACTTTTTAGAAGTGTTAATTAAGCTAGTATTCCATTTTGGTCATAAATGTTTTAATATGTTATGGTTTCCAAACTTTTTTCTTTTATGTATCTCTTGGAAACATTGCTAAGTACTTCAATATACTTTGTCTGTAATAGGGACTTTTTGACAATTCATGTTGATATATATCTCTGCTAATCTGTTGAAATTAAAATATTTTAGATGCAGTGAAAAAAATGTAAGATGGCATAGGGTAGTTTTTGCTGACTTAGTTTTGGAACTGAGAAATCCTTAGACAAATCTCTGAATTCATTTTTATTTCCATTGATTTTTTCAAATTCTCCTTTGTACCTTTACCAATATAAATACCCCCCCCCCCCTCATTTCAAAGAATTTGTATTCATCATAGTAAAAAATACACACATTTCATTAAAAAAATAGCATTCTTCAGATTTTTTTAAAAATGTTTTTCTAACAATGAGTTTCATTAGTATGCATCAAATCCTCAAAAAATGGGTTGCTAGTTTCCAGCTAGCAAAGATGGATGTAGTTCTGATGCTAGCCTCTTCAGTAATGCTTCATAGAGTTACTGTAGGTTTACAGCTGTTTTTTTAATTTCAACAAGTTCTCCAATTTATTTTTGCCCTTATGTAACTTCAAAGTTTAATGTTTATGAACAATCAATCAACCTTCGCCCCTTCCATTTCTTTAAAAATAATCTTTGTTCTGATTCTTTTATTTATAATGATTTCAATGTTTTAACTGCTGTCTTAAGAGATGAGGTATATAGAGATTGAAATTTCTACCATATTAATTTCTTTGACTTATTCCCTTTTGTGACTGTAGTAGACGAGTGGCAATAGCCACTAAATCCTCTCTGGCATTGTTTCTGTCATGTCATGGATTTGAATTCTAGCAGTACTAAAGACCTGCCATGATGTGGAAATTTTGAGAGTAGAGTCCCAGCACAAATGTCATTCTCATCACGTGATCAAGTTTCAAAGTTACATTGTCCACCTCCAGAGAGTATGCCTTGTATAACTTTAAAATGTAGTATTAATAAGCAATCAATTAACTTATGCTAGCTCCAATATGATCATATACCTGTAGAGGTACATTTTGAGAACCACTTATCTAATACTAAAATCAATATAAATGTAATGATTTGATATGGCTGTCACTGCTAACCATTTGCTAAAAACCCTTGTCGTATATTTGGAATATTATTTCTATTTTTCTTTTGAGATCATTTATAACTCTATTTATTGGAAGATTTGAAATCTATTTGTTGCATGGATAGAAATTTTTCTGAAGCCAAGAAAAATTAAAGCTTTGTTTGAGTAAGGTTTTGTACAATCATTTATTCCTTCTGCTCTTCTAATTTAAGGGAGAATTTACTCTTTTTTAAAAACAAATATTTATAAGTGAACATGTGGTAAATGAATACTTGAAATATCTTTCCATATTCTGTATATTAAATTTAGTGATTTCTTAAATTAAAACTTTATCCTATATGTGTGTTTCTCCCTTCCTCCTTTTAATATTACACCTTGTTTTTTAAAACTTGTCATCTACACTGATAAAGCTATAAATGGGAAATTAGCATGTAATTATTGCCTGATCTGTTTACAGTTATTAAACCTGTTTAATTTTTTGGATTTTACTTAAAATTTTTGAATTTATTATATAATCATTATCTTCTCTGAACTTTAACTTAAAATAAAAACATGTGATACTTACATATTAGCATCACCGGAGCCAAAATTACACTACAAGAATCACTTCTCTTCAAATGAAACATGTTGTTTTGATATCAAGGCGTGATTCACATGGTGGAAATTTTGCTGTAATGACGTTAATATGTAAGTACCAAATATGTAATATGTATTTACGTATGTTAAATACTGGGCTGGGTTTACAATTTTTGCCCTTAGGCAACATGAACATTGCTGCAGTGTCCACCAAAATTCCTCAATCACTAGTAACATACAATCGCTAAAGTTATTAATTCATGGTCTAGATAGCATGAAATACCAAATTTCTTTGCAGCTGTGCCTGCTGTGTGATTGGGTTGCGGGTTTATGTCTTTGCAGTTTATATCACAATAAGTACAATGAAAAATTTTCAACTATTCAGCAGTTGTTTTAATTTTCCTATCATTTAAATTTCTTTTTTTTTTTCAAAATTACCTCTTAGCTAAGCCTATATGGTACTTTAATTAACATGCATTAAACACTTCTGTGAATAAATAAATTGCAGTTCTGCACACAAACCCATATTGCCATTGCTTAATTTTGTTCCTGTTTGTATAATTTTGTAACATTTTGCAATTATTTTTGAGAAATACCCATAGTGGCAACTTTTTTTTGTGGTGCTTTTTTCTTTCCTATACTCCACTTTGTACATCCATCAAATATGGTTATGTTTCATCCAATATTTTACTCTTAGAAGTCTGTGCATCTGACATTATTTTATGCCCACTGTGTATATTTATAAATTACTTAATTTTACTTGACAGGTTTCTTTTGGGGATGAAGGTTTGTCTTATAAATTTTCTGGCACCTGTCTTCCATCAAAACCATGGGAAAATTGTCCTATTGTTTTGGATTTAAAAGAGTGTGTGGAATCTGTTACAGGAGAATCATTTAACTTTGTGTTAATAAACAGGTATAAAATTTATTTTCTATTACTATTGAATCAAATTTTAACCTAATTTTTTTGTTATACCAACGAAAAAGGAAAATCACCATGAGTACTTCAAAAAATTATCGACTAAGTTAAGGTAAAGAAAATGAAAATAGAGAGATATTGGCAGATGTGAATCCTCAAAGCGCACACAGGAATTTTTCAAGGGGGTGTCCGGGGTCGAAAGTTCACCAATCTTGTATCATGCTTCTTTCGATTTTGTCGATTTTCGGGAACAAAACACAGTAAAAAACTAATTATTGAATAAATAATTAGCATTAATTAATAAAATTAATCATTAATAACAAATACTTAGTTAAATTTTATGTACTATATACTTAGAATTATAATCAATCGGAAAAAAAATCAAGGGCTTGGGGGGGGGGGCCGACCCCTAGGAACCCTCCCGTGTGTGCGCCACTGATTCGAGTCATGTATAAAATACCATGTATACAACTTAAAGAGTATTTATTAAATTTTGTGCAGATTTTGAGCAAATGCAACTTTATGACTACATAAGCAAAGCATAGTTGACTCCAGTGATCATTGGAAAAACGTATTTATAAATTTTGAATGTTTCTCCATTGATATAAGAATGTTTTTTTTCTGGTAGAAACAAGACTGTATTTGATTTTGTGTTGGAAAAATGTTCACATTCATATCTTTAAGGCATTATCTCATGGAAGCTTCATATGAAACAATTAATTTGATTCTTTGTGATCATAAACACATTTTATGAATTAGCTTCCTTGTGAAAAAGGTTCACTCTCATCTCACATCAATAGTGATAATTTATTTATATAAAACTGTAGCTTAATTCTTAACAAAATGAGTACATGATGTGTGCAAACAGATCACAAAGAGGCTTAAAAAATTTTTTTGGGAGAAAAAAATTAAGTGCATTTTATTTCAAAATTGACATCAAATAAAAATAATTTCCTAACTAAATTAATAGTTTCCTGGGATATATGTATTTGTAATGATTTCTATAATGCTTTTGAATTAAAGTAAAATAACTTATTTTTATTTAAAATATTTTAGATATAAAGATGGAGAGGACCATATGGGTGAGCATCGAGATGATGAAAAAGAACTTGTTCCAACAGCACCTATAGCTTCTCTGTCATTTGGGCAAGCTAGAGATTTCATATTTAGACATAAAGATACCAGAAAAAAGAATTCAAATGTGAATATATCTCGAAAGACAGTAAATTTGGAATCAGGGAGCTTGTTGTTAATGGAATATCCAACTAATAAATTTTGGTATCATAGTCTCCCGAAAAGAAAAAATGCTTTAGGTGTCCGTATTAATTTGACTTTCCGTAAAATGGTACTTAAAAACAAGTAAAAAATGCGATGGAAATTATTTTGAAGAGATTTATAAAAGATTTTATGCTTCTCGATTATGTTAATATGTATAATTTTTTTGCCCATATTTTTTAAATAATTGTTTTTGTAAGTAATTTTAACATATATTTTTATAAACAAAATGTTAAAAAAATATTTGATTGTTTTTCTTTTATTTTATAAATAAAAAGATGCATTTTTAAGTAATAATATATTTGTGTGTATGCATTTCATTTAAAATGAGAAAATCAACAAAGTTCTGAAGTTAATCATATAAGTTATGTTTATTTTAGTGAAAAAAAAATGTAAAATTCTTAACATTTTTACAGAAAGATAAATTATATTATGATTAAATTAAAAATATTCATAATAGGTTATATTGTACATTTTAAAAATATTTTTCACTTCGGCATCTTTTTGTTGTAAATTAATTATTTACTATGTGTGATATTTTAGACAATGAATTTATAGAATTTAATTATTGCAATGCTTTTCAGCTCTCAGAAACTTCAAAAACTGTATATTGATGTGTTATGATTTTTTATAACTTAAAAAGTTAACAAAATCCAAGAAAAGAAACAGGAAGCTACTATGTATTTATTTAATAAATGAATATTATTTTTTCATTTTCCTGATAGATAAAATTTCTTGAATAAAATGTCAACAATTTTAAACTGTTGAAACTTTGTAAATCTAGATTACATGTAACAATTTAAACAGTTTCAAGGAATGTTTTAACTGTTTAATATTACTGGTAACATTAAAAAGATTTTTTAGTGAAATTGGAGAAAAGAATTTTGTTTTTTGATAATTTGCTAGGTATTGAATGTCAATTATAGAATTCATTTGCCTTTAGCTCTGTAACTCAGTCTTTCCATTGATCTGATATGGAAGTTTAGGGAGGTGTTGTCAGCACTACTAAGGTTCAATATTATGAAGTTCGATGCTAATAACCCTTGTGTTGCTTTAGGGTGTACCATTTATAGAAGTCGAATAAAATCTCCCCCATTTGTTACCAAATTTTTTACATCTAGGAACAGTCTTCTTTTTTTAGGTTTATTTGTGTACTCTCGCACGTTCAAGGAATTCTTTTTGTAGATCCTCATAGCCATGTTTTTTCAAATTATAATTTTTTCTTTGAATCATATTGTGTACTTTTTTCTATCTAGGTCTTGTTTTTCACTTTAAAAATAAAAAAAAGTTATAATTCTTTATAAACATTAACTTCATTGTTGACAGTTTTTCCTATATTCACAAGATATAAAACTGCCACTATTCCTTCAATTGCTTTGTCTGTTAGTGCTTTGAAATTCATACTTGGACATTTCCATAAGCAGTACCATCTATTTCTAAGTGAACGCCGGAATTATATACTCGTATGCAAATGCATTCAATATTAATCATTTACTTTTACTTAATTCTGACGTAAAATCGCTTTTTAAAAAGAAATCTAATATAAATGCTTCTATATAGCTTGGGAATAAAATTTCACTAATACTAAATGAATATTTTTTGTGCTGATCTATTGGATTGCATTGCACAAAATTTTATTTTCTTAACACCTAGTATTTAATGCTAAATTAGATTTACATAAGATCTCTGTGCAAAATGCTAAAACACATTATTTTTCCATTTAATCTTTGAAACAAGTGCATTAAAAATTGATCATATTAATCTGTAGCAGATATATGGTAAATTGAATTCTTTGCTTTTGATTTACCTGTTATGTAACATTTTAATTCAATCTACATATGTTCAAACTTTTCACAGTATTAATCTATACTAATAATGAGTTAGTGTATGTCCATCGACAGAACAACTCAGACATGTGAAATTTGGGATATTAGAACTATAGGTCAGGATGGCATGTAACTTGAAGATTTTTCAAAATTTGCTTTAGATTTTTTTTTAAATGCAATTTGTGAACAATTTTTCTGCTACCTGGTGATATGATGTCACATCTATCTCGGAAAGTAAAAATTTGTGCTTCATGCAGCTTTTTTGAAAATTGTTACACTTTATTGTAATATACCATATTTACTCGAATCTAAGCTGCACTTTTTTCCAGTATTAAAGCTACTGAAAATTGGGTGTGGCTTTGAATCGAATAAAACAAAATTCATTGGATGGGGCAATTAGAAATATTACAGGTTCATGTATGTATTTAAAAGTTTATAATACTGGTAAAATAATTAATTATTCACTTTTTACTAGTTCTCATTTTAAATTTAATTTAATCTTATAAAATTGGATAATGATAAATCATTTAACACTATTTATCATTTTCCTCAAAAACTTGTTGAGAGTTTGGGCTCAGATTCGAGTAAATACGGTATATTATTGTATTTATTCATTGTGAAGTGATTGTTTTTCGAATAAATCATAAAAAGTATTCTTTTAAAAGCTTCATTTTTGATTTGGCAAAATGGATTTGTTTTGAGTGGTTATTTCCATGTCTTTTAATGTAATTCGCGTTTCTTAATTTAACATATTTTACTTTTTTCAGTAATTCAAAGCTAAAGAGATTTATCTTTTTCAACAAGTTTTTAACTTTAATTAATGCTATTATTATTTCTTTTTTCTATGTAGAGCTGCTTCATATGTATTTGCTTATTTTATGAACTGCACTTTTCTTCCATATAATTATGCTTTGTAACAATGCATGTTGGTTCCTTAGATGTTTTATATGGTTTATAATTTCTTATTCAGCTACTTTTTTAATATATATGTATTGTTTTCCAAGCTGCTCATGATAGTGTTTCATTAAATTTGAGCATTTTTTATCTGTTTTAAATGGTGTTTTGATAATAAAATCTCTTTTTCATCTTAAGGCTATTTCATATTTCTGATTATTTTATGTGAGTGGCATTAAATCATTTATATACTTTTGCATTTAATTAATTTTTGTTTATAATGATTTCTTATTTTTATGGCTTCCAATAATGCATGTTGTTTGTGTAATGGAACAACTACCTTTCTTTCGTTTTAATGTTATTTAAGCTATCATTCTTACTGTCTGGAATTTTCATTCTTGAGCTTCCTGTCATTTCATCAGATGTTCTATTTCAGTTTAAACACAATTCCTGATTCGTCTTGGCTTTGCTATGAGTATTAACAAACCTAAGGACACTCTTCAAACCTTTAGGCTATATCTGAGAAATTTTTGCTTTCCCCACATTGTTTAACTTTTTGTTGATTTTTCAAGTGATAACCATGCAAAACATTTGTACTTATTTGGATACTTATCGGGGGGGGGGGGAGAATTGCTTTTCCTGGACATTGTTCTCATCTAAAATTGTTTCTGGGCCTCAATCTATCTGATGTTGATATCATGACGCAGAAGTTAGTCAATCCATTTGTAAATAAAGCTTACAAACTAAACCATCACATGAATATCAGAGCACTTCAGCAGAACTTCTTGCCTACTTCCACCTCCATAGCATGACCATTCGATAAAAAAAATGATGTTGCTATGACATTTCCTTCCTTTGAAAAAAATGATTCTGACTTTTTTTACTTCATCAGCAAATTCCATGTTTTCATCATCATAGCTAAATAGAAAAAATCTTGCTAAAAGTAAAAGAAAAGAAAATGATAGTTAATCCAAATTTATCACTCTTAACAGTTTTCCAATATTCTGAATATGTCAGCAACCAGTGTAAACCTGAATTTGGTATGTTTTTTACATGCTGCGATATTTGTCTTCATGGTCCATATAACCAATAAGTACTCGTCTTTACTTCAAATGGAAAAGCAGTAAAAATTGTTTATCTAGGCTCTTTGTTGAAACTGTTTATGATGCAATGCACCTTGAAACAATTTTTTCATATTTTCTTTTGGATTCTTTAAATTTAGTTTTGATCAGATTTTTCATTACATGGCATCATGGTTTAATTTTGCTTCTGACAATCTGTTCATGCAGTTTTTTGGAGATTATATACATACTATCCATATATGACATTATTTCAATTATCACTATAGTTATTTGTCATTTTGTTCATTCATTTGTTTGATCTTTGTAAACCTGTTATAATTATTTTAAAATAAAATATTGCAAGAAAGTATTTTTTAAAAAAAATTAATTTATGACAACGTTGCTTTTTCTTTTCAATATTGTTGTTAATCATGATTTAATTCAGCATCAGAGTTTAAACAGGAGGTGATGTCAATCATCTGTTCTCCCATTTTTGCTAAATGACTGAAGTTTGTCACACTGTGCAAACAAAAGATGGTCATGCCTAGGTCTGGAATTGGTTAAAAAAAATTTAATTCAACATTGGTCTGTTTTGTCTATTTTAAGTAGTTCTTTTATTTAAGTTCATACTTATTTAATTTTTTTTCATTTGAAGGCTGCCTAATATATGTTATTTATGATAGTCTTTTGTGAAATGCTTTATGTGATATCAGCTATTTTTTTCCCCTTTCATTTTACCTATTGCAGGATATTTGTCCCAGAGTGAACAGTGAAAAAATGTACTACTGCTGTTACTTTTTGTTATAATTTTTATTCATTACATTTTTATTCATGCATTTTATTCATTTCATTTTATTCATTTTTACATTCATTCATTTCTAATCTTTTCATCATGTTAATTTTTCTTTCAGATTCAAATAAGTTTCTGTTGCATCATTCTTTACTGAGAGGCCAAATAACAATTCTTTTAAAGCTATTTATAATGTTAGCACTGATTAGAAAAATTGTTTTAAATTTTTAGATACACTGTCTTGCACAGGGTCTTACACCATCACAAAAAAACTTTGCTTACTGTAGTAGCTGAATTATATTTTTTTTAAGTGCTAAAGTTTTTAAAATGCCTCCTTTGAAATTCCACCATTTCTATTACTCAAGTAAAAAATGAAAAGAAAAACTCAAAGCGATTTTTGTTTTTTTAATGCTACAATAAACCAAATTTCTTCGAAAATTTTTTAAACTGGAGATATATTGAATACCTTTTACTATGATATTTAAAAGAGGTTGAATTCCTAATAAAATATAATGTTCTATATATATTTACTTGCAGAATTAGAGAAAAATGTATTTTTATTATTATGTTTACTAGCTTACTGTGAAGAGTCAATCAAGTAGCAGTATCTTAGAGAGGAAGTAAAAAAAAAAAAATTTATACTTAAGATTAATTAGAAAACAGTCTGTGCTTAATCTTAGTCTTGTGAATACAACAAAATTTTTTTGTGAAGTTCTTGAAAATATTTTGGAGAAAAATAGCTCTGTTCAAAATAATGTAAATGTTTTCTACTAAGTGCTTCAAAAGTTAAAAAAAAATATATCTAATTTTATAAATGTTTTTACCCTTTAATTTAAAATTATGACTGTGTGTGTGTGTGTGATATGTCATCCTGTATGAGTATTTTTTTTAAAAAAATTCCAACTGTTTTTTGGAATGAATGTTAAAATGATTTTTAACTTTACCACACATGATCACATGCTACTTTTTATTTTTTTCCTTGGGCTTACAGCATTTCAAAATATATACAATATGAAAATATGCAGGTGTGAATTCTTCAAAATGTTCCTGATGACTGAAAAATGACCATGTTTTAGCTCATCTTACATATGAGCTGTATGGAAATATAATTACCTTATAGTTAAATTCTTATTCCATTTTTTTAGAAGAAATGAAAAAAGAATTTACATATGAGGGGTATTATATAAGTAATTATCTCAGTCTTATTAAGAAGTTTTAAAATGGATGAACATTTGATATTAAATAAAAACAATACTGTTTTGGTTTCTTCACAAAGAACGCATCAGTTTTTGTTTCAGAGGAATCAACAGATGTCATTGCATTCCACTCCATTAGTAGTGCAGATACAATGGCTGCATGGTCCACTTAAAATTTCGACTTGATCATTAATGTTGAAGAATTTGCCATAAATGTTACAACCTATAGAGAAAAAAATAATAATCTAAGTTTACATATGTGCTTAATTTGACAGTTTTTTTTTTTTTTGCATCCTATAATTTACATCTAAAACTTATTTTTGTATTGTATAAAACATGTAATATATAATGCCAAGTATAGTAGCAATAATCTATAACTGAATTTCTTTACTTTATAATAAACTCTTCTCATTTAAATACTTTGGTAAAGATTCATAAGATTATTATATTTGCTTACTATATTGCTGATTGTTTTTATTTTTATGTGTACAGTTTTATTCAAATCTAGTTATGATAGAACTGGAAAGCAGAAGACATAAGGGATTTAGAAGTAATAATGTGTCTTTAAATTTTCATAATTTTCTTAAAATGTTTAATTAATTACTTTTATTGATGACTTTCAAAAATAGTTCTGAATTTTCTTTACAGTAAGTGTTCACAATTGTTTATGCTGTGTAAATTAAAATATGTGGATAGAATATTTTTTAGAAAAAAAGATCTGAGAGAGATCTTACCTGATACTTTTAATAATCCCCAAGGGTCTGAAATAGGAACATTCTTAGTTGTTTTGGCTATTTCTGGTTGTCTGGTTGTTGTAAGCCTAAATTTATCAGGCTGAGTTACTTTGGTTGTAAAATTCTTTGCAAGTTCCAGTAAATTACTCGTTGTAGCTCTTTTGTTGTCAAAAGTTTGGATTCCAGTTGTCTTGGCCGGTTCTGTTACTCGAACTACAGTAGTAGAGTAATCAATAAGTGAAGCTATTCCTTGTTTTGGCGTTGAAGCTAATTTCGAAGATTGCGTCGGATGTAAACGAACTCGTGTTCCAAATTTTGTTTCTTCCGGTTTTGGGCTAGGAAGGTCTGGTTTCTCTGAAAAAGAAACCCGTACTTGAAAGAACAGACATTATATGGAAAATGAAATTAGTAGAGAACTATTTAATAATGAAATAAATAAAATGATATTTTTAAAAATAAGTACATTTTACACAATTTTTAAAAAATAGATTTCTCATGGGCGGTTTAAGAAGTTTGTTAGTACCTTTATAAATAGAGCATGTTTTGAAATGGAAAAAGCTAGAAATATATACATATATATATATTTCGAGAAGCACATTTTTAATTCCGAATCTCCCTCCCCCCTCTTTATTTATATTTATCTTCCCCCTGATGCTAGGAGGTTAGGTTTATAACCCCTCCTTATTTTATTGATAGGTATTAATCTATTTTACATAACTAATTCATGTTAATTTATTGAGTAAATTCGGATTTTTTTAACGTCTGAAATACGTTTTAATACAGATATTAGCTATAAGTGAGCTCTATGAATTTGTATTCGAAAAATTTAAATTAGTGTAAGCGAGTTAAACAAAAAAAAAAAAAAATTGATTTAGCATTATAAGTATTTATGTTAGATCGTTAAAAATACTTATAAGTTGAGACACATCATTTCTCTTAAAAAATATATTGAATATTTCTCTGTGTAATAGTCCGCGACATTTAACATAATTATAGTTTCATGTAGCTATCATTTTTTTCCCTCTTAACAATTTTGGAAGTCTGTTACTTTTAAAAAGAAATGTAACATATCTCTTGTATTTTTCTATTGAAATGTTAGACAGATTATAATAAAAAAAATCAAAGATCGAAAATTCCTTACCGACTATTCTGTGGTCGTTTATTGGACGAAGAAACTGAGAATTCGGCTGCGTATTTATTGTAATTTTTTGTGGTGGAGGTGACTGTTCTTTAAAGCTTGAATTGTTTCCTGAAAAATCAAATGTGTGCATTAGTTTTTAAATTAACATTTATTTTAGCAGAGAAAAATCTCACTATAATTACCACAGGTAAAACGAGGACAGCAAAAGGCAGGTAGTTTCTCTGGTATACAATTGGGAGGTGGTGTTGGACATCTTTGTAATTGACAAAGCTCTTGACCATAAAAACAGCGGCATAATTCACAAGGATCTACTTTAGGAATCATTTCACCATTCATAAAAATGCGTCCCTTAATGAAGCAAAAATCTGAAATTGCACATAAACAGTGTCAAATTTCTTGCTAACCTTATGCATTTAAATTTTAAAAAATGTTTTCTAAAGTTATGATTTGTTATTTTGAAACTAAATATACTTTTATTTTGAATTGATGAAAATGTGCTGCTCTTTTTCTATAAGATTATTTTCACTTTCAGTAAAAATTCCCATTTTATAATTGCTTACTTATTCAGACTGGCTTAAAAAATTGTATGAAAGAAATAAGTTAATAGAAATTTCTGCCACATAACTATAATCTTAAAATCAGAATTCAGGTATGATGATTCAAATTGTATCTTTAGGATCGGTGTTACATTAATTTGAATTCTTTTCTCTTCTCAAATTATGCTAATCATTTAATAAAATGATTTAGTACATAAAAATAAGACAAATAGCGCTTTTTGCTTTAGGATCAGAATAATCCAAGTTATTTTGATGGAATAAGGGGTATTTCCTGAATCTGCATTGTTATAAATTTAATTAAAATAAACCTCTCTTTTTAAGCATGAAAAATATATAGATACAATTAAGTAATGTTAAAATAAAACTATACATATATAAGGTTTATGTATAAGAAACAACTTGGAACAGAAATTATTAATAGATTTCTTAAAAATAATTAGCAGTAAAATTCTCATGTTGATTCTTTTATGTTAGATACAATGTGCTCTCGCCAAAGTCTACTAGTACCATCAATCAAAAGTGTTGCCTGATGTTTTTATATGTGTAGACATAAAACGTTCTCATGTATTTCCTTCCTAGTACACTAGAGAGAAAGAGAGGTAAAGAAACAATTGAGCTCTTTCTTGTGTCGAACCGTTAAACTTCGGAGATTTTTGATTATATGTATTATCAAAAATCCCAGTTTGTTTATTTTGATGGATATGAATATAATTTTTTTAATCAATTATTTTTAAATTTAAATATAGTTGTTCCTACTACTATGCTGATTAAAATTAATTTAAGTAGTTCTTTTTCATTTAAATAATTATGTAAAAAAAGTTCCCGACTCGCAAAAAAAAAAAAAAAAAAATCATGTAATAACATACCAGATACCATGTCTGGAACTGATTGAGTTGAATCTGGAATCACGTGAAATGTATTATTCACTTTTCCAAATTTACCACGAATTGCATCCTCGGCTACAAAGGGAATTATTTTGTAATCTTGACCTGAATTTGTTTGATTATACACATCTTGAATTCTAGGACCCTTCTTCCGGTCATGATGAACATAATTGGTATCCATTCTATCAATAGAAGTCATGGAGCTTTTTGTGGAGTCAGATGACATAATTTGAATTGAACTTATCTCTGTAGGTTGAGCTGAATTTTCAGTCTGCTGATTGGGAGCGATATCTGTGTATTTTGGATCCATAAAAATTACTCCTCCACTTTCAGTTATTTTATTTCTCAGATTTGCAGGATCTCTTCGTAGTTCCGTAGCTTCGACGGATAATGGAGCACCTAAATGTATTGCTCCTACATTGGTAAAATCGTTTGAGTCACCATCTCTTCCCTCTGAGGGCAAGTACAAATTTACTAATGATTCCTCTACCAAAGGATAGGTAGAATTTAAAACAGAATCATCTCCTGTAGTTTTGCTGTAATCACCTGGTAATTTACTATTGATGCGATTTGATGTTTTAGTATTTTGTGTCGAGGTTGAGTCAGCTAATGTAGTATCATTTGAAGAAATGTCTGTTGTTAAAGATTCTGTTACGTGCCAAATTGGAGTGTTACTTGTTGCTTTTGTTTTTCTATAAATCCGGTTATTGTTCGTTCCAGTTACGATATACGGAGATAATTCACCATCAGAAATTGTTTCATCTTCTGAAAAGTGAAGAGTGGTATAAACTATTGTAGAATCTGTATTTTTATTAGCTTTTGTCGTTACCAAGGCAACTCTTCTGGTCGTTTCTTTTGTGTACAGTTTTAAAGGTATTGGTGTAGTGGATTCATATTGATGTTCTGTAGAGCTTGCCAGTGAACTTGTACTTATCGTATTGTTAGTTTCATTTGAAACATATTGAGTAGGTGGACTGTCTGAAATGGAAAGTGTTGTTTTGGGTGAAGCATAGGAGTTATTATTGTAATTATAATCTTCGGACTGGAAATGTGATGATAATGGTGGTGTTACTTCTGTATTATATGGAGTTTTTTCTGTATCTTGTGTGTAAATGTCACTAGATGGCTGCTTCGAATTGTTCCTTTTCGGTTCGGTGACATTTGCAGTTTGTTTTGAATTATTAGTGCTATTTCTTCCAAAGAGCTGTTCAAATAGTTCGTGAAAAGATATCGTTTGTACTTCTGGAGGACCAACTGAAACGGGGTTCGTCGAATAAAAGAAAGCATCAGTATTGTTTTTTGCATCGTTTTCAGTATGTGTATATGATGGTGTTGTTTCCTCCATCGTCTTTTCTACTTCTAAATTCAATGTTTTGTCATTTTCCCTTAAATGAGGAGGTGCAAATTGACCGATTTGAATTTTGATATTTGTGGAGTTTTCTGAATGATTAAAATTTGTATTGATGTCTTCATCTGGAGAGTGGTAGAATTCTTCTGTATCTTCATCTAGTCTTCTGTGGTGTACTGGAACAAAATTGTGGAAAAATGATGTTAAGTCATCAATAACTTCTGGGCTCTTTGGACTTGCTTCTAGATTTGGAGCATGGTTATTTTTAAAATATTCAGATTGTTTAACAGTTTTTACATCTGTTCTTTTCATATCAGTTTCAGAATTACTGCTATTTGATTTTGTTGCTTTAGTGTTGTAGTTTCCATGATCCTTATGGTAATCTGAAAATTAAAATAATAATAATAGTTTCATTTTTCTAATATTTAGAAATAAAAATGTTATCAATTAAATTAGATTTTTAAATCGTTATTATACACATGAAACATTCATAAAGTTGTAATACGAACGTGACAGTTAAAAGAAAAAAATATTAGTTACATCTTACATAGATACAACTAATTAAATTGTATATATATTAAATGCAAGATAAGTAGAGAAAGTCCGTATAACCTTTAAAAATTCATTAACAATTAATAATACAATGTGCGGTTTTAATTAAAAGCATTGTCAAGATACATTTATTAAATCTCCATTTAAATTGCAATATTTTTTGCTATAGAAAAACAAATCTCATTTCCTAATGCTTTTAATGAAAAACACTTTTCCATGCCATTAATTATTCATGATTTTAAGTTATACTAACTTTACCCACCTTGCATGTATATTTAATACACTCACTTCTAAAAGTTAAGCACAAAGATGTAAAATGCAAAAAAATCAAATACTGCTTTGATTGACACAAAATTTGGCAGTAAAGTAGCATATATATTTATACATAAAACAAAATCAATAATTATATACAGAAATGAAAACAATATTAAATTTTTGTAAGTTATCAGATAATGTCATGCTAGAGACTTAAACAGAATTATGTATAAAGTGAAAATAAACAGCATAAAATGAAAAAAAAAGAGCATTAATAGTGTATGTGATCCCCTCATCTGTATGCAAAGTTTACACCTGACCATGCTTTCAATTAGGTGGTCAACCACCGCATCTTTAAGCAATTACCATTCTTGTATAGCAGTTCCCAGCTCAATAAGATTGGCTGGAGGTGGGAAACGTGAAAATACAGCACGGTCGAGAGCATCCCAAAGATATTCAATGGGATTCAGGTCGGGCGAATATGCTGGCCACGCCATACGTGCAATCCCTTCACTCTCCAGGTAGTCATAGACGATGTCAGCTCTATGGGGACGTGCATTATCGTCCATTAAAACAAAAGTAGGGCCAACCGCTGCATCGTACAATCTCACAATGGGTTCTAGGACTTCATCTCGATACCGGACAGCCGTCACAGAACCCCATTTAAAGATGTGCAGGTCGGTGTGGTATCCTAATGAAATCCCTGCCCACACCATAATGTCTCCGCCTCGGAATGCGTGATGTTCGGTGATGTTTTGGGGCTGATTGCGTGTTCCTTGTTTACGCCATATCCTTATACGCTTGTCATCTGGCTCTAGAGCAAATCTTGACTCATCAGTAAACATGACATTGCCCCAGTCAGACACAGTCCAATTGTCATGTTCCCGGCACCACTTTAATCGTGTCCCTCTTGATTGGACGGATAGAGGGACACAAACTCGAGGTACTCGGGCATACAGTACATTCATATGTAATCTTCGGCGTACAGTAGCTGCAGATATAGTCTTATCAATGGACGCTGTACCCATAGATGTCACACGTGTGGAGGTCACTCTGCGATTCCGCTTGGCTACAATAGCAATATATGGATTTTCCGCGGGAGTTGTAACCCTTGAACGACCGCCTTCGGACAACTGTCTGTGTTGTTTGGAATTGTTTCCATAAACGTGAAATTACAGAATGATGAACGCCGAAGAAAAGAGCAACATCTGTGATCGACTGTCCTGCTTCAATGCTCCCCACAGCACGCAAGCGCTCAGAATCTTCCATTCGTTTTCTGGAAGTCATAGAAACACGTATGTCTTGGATGCTAATTGTACGAAAGTTTTAAACACCTTCATTCAGCACTTACAATCAACTTCTGTAACCCTTCATAAAGCTGGCTTCTTATAAGACTGCCCTTTTTGCATATTTCTTGACATGAAAGCATGATTGGCTGTTACCTAACATTTGCATACTTCCATCTACCTCTGCAGCGAATTGCATCCTGTTCAATTCTGATTGACTTTCAGAAATTAGCATTTTCCGCTCCGTGCTTAACTTTTGGAAGTGAGTGTATTTTTACACTGGCCCTTCAAACGTTAAGATACGATCTGTTTTTTATGCCCAACTTAAACACGAATGAACATAGACAAGAAATATGAAGAAAGTGTACACTAAACGTTTTTTATTAAATGGGGCGCATATGTTTTAAACAAACAACATAATTTGCAACAAAAAATAAAGAAAAGTCCATTCTTGCAAAAAGAAGTGCATCCCAAATTTATGCGGAAACATTACAAAAAGAGTTATGAAAAGGAATATGCCCACTCTTAATTGTGCAGTGCATTGGCAACTTGGACTTTCTATGCTGCTAATTAAGCTGTCGGACACTGAAATGGGAAGTGAAGACCAGACACAGTGCACTCTTGTTTCAGTTCGTGTAAAGATGTTAGAGGTGGACTTAAAAATAGCAACGTGTCTACCGAGGTTGCCCTTAATATGCTCCATCGGATTTAGGTCTGAAAAATGTGTTAATCATTTCATTCACCCGAACCATGATCTCCAAGAAGCACATCTCGATACAGTTGAGTACTATCATCCATCATAATGAATTCATTACCAATATCAGTGACATATGAGCGGACACATTCATCAAAGATCTCGTCTCAATATCTCACACCAGTCAGAATTCCTCCATAGAGCACATACATGTAAGTGTGACCACAGATGGAGATCCCTGTCCAAAATAATTCCAACTCCTCTGTAACTGTGGCTTTCAACAATGTTGGATTGGGGCGTTGTTCCCTCCAAGTCAGGAGACGCCCTGAATCACTTTCCAGTGTGAACATGGACTTGTCTATGAAAAATACAGAGGCCCATTGCTATCTGGCCCATAAAGTGGGAGTTTGTTATAGGAGATTTTTTCTGTAAAATTTTGAAATATTCACTTAGTTTGCTATCGAAATCTATAAAAGTGTAATAAATATGAATAAAAAGTGATGTGCTGGAGGGGAAAGTACGTAATAATTATTACATATACTGTGTGTGTACACCGGTTTTGAATTAACATCTATCTAGAATTACTATTAGGGTTATTAGCAATGAAATTCGTAATTTTGAGCCATGGTTAACACAAAAACGACGCCTAAACTCGCGTACTTCTATTTCCTTAATGCTTCCTCATGTGAGGACTGTGCACAACGCTAAAGTTTCAATAAAATTACATAATGTTAAATTGCTGCACAAAGCTGAAAACAAATATTTATTTTCAATTATAAATTTGTGAACAAAAGTAGAATTTTATCAGAATCATATGTGTAACAAAGTTGATTCTTTATGAGATTAACGTACAATCTATGTGCTAATACAATATTAATTACCTAACTTTATTTATTTTAGTATGTGAAGTCGTATTTAATATGTAAAAGTGTAAACAAAGCATTATATAACTTTATAAAAAAATTAATTTAAATCAGTTATTTATTCTTAAATGTGTAGGTAGTCATATTTTCTCACATTGTACATTTTACGAATATCTGATGTTTAAAGAATCTTTACAAATTAAAATATTTACCACATTTGTATGATACTGGGCAGCAATGATCTTCAGGTATGATTGGCAAACAGCCAGCTAAAGCAGGAGAGCACTTAATCTTATCACAGATAATGGATCCATCAGAGCAGTAGCAATTCTGACATTTACGATAGTCTGGTACGACTTCACCCTGAAGATAAACAATTCCATCCAAAATGCAAGTTCCGTAATCATCTACGAGTAAAACATTTATTCAACAATTATATTGGCTGTATAATATTAGAGTTATTTAAACTACAACAATGTTATATCTTGTTTATCTTATTATATTCAAAGAGTAGATTACTTAGTACTTCATTTTTACTGTCGTTTAATTTATACTCTATTTTTTTGATTCTCTATTAGTTAAATATTCATCGTATGTAAAAAGTTACTGGATCAAATCAGCGATAATTGCTCTGTTGTATTTAGCTCAGAACAAACTATTTTTACTCTACAAGCATATTGAACTCAATGGTCAATACGGACCAAATAAAAGAGTTTTAAGTTTATGGGAGTCGCAAAATATTTTTTTTTCAAAAGTATGTATATTTATTCCAAAAGAACAGCAGAAAAAGGATTATCAACTATTATAAAACTAATTTTTCTTCCCAGTTCTTGGTTTCCCATCTCCGCAATTTATTTTCCTTCTTCAGAGTAAATTTTGCTCTCCGGAATTATTTTCAAAATTGACCTTTTGTAAATGTTAATAATTCTGGATATTTCATAACATTTGTGCTGTTTTCAATAATTATATATAACATTTGGTATTGATAAGTACTCTAAACACAGAAATTATTTCATAGGAAAAATTTTCCTGTATTTTAAAATTATATATATACTAGCTGGGTTGTATGACACATGTGTTATATTGAATAATATTTGAAACTTAAAATAATGTGTGTGTCTCTCTTGAATTTTATAACTATGAATTGGAATTTCAATGAATGATATAGTTGTGTCCTATAACTAAAAATTTTTTTAAGATTTTTTTTTTTTTTTGCTATTAATATTAGCAATTTCATTATGAAGTTTTTATTTCAGTTATGAATTTAACTTTTCAAATATGTGGAGAAAAACATGCCACTCAATGCATAAACATTTAAAGAGAGTGAACTGGAATTGAGGTTTTAATGTTGTTTAAGCTTTATAGCAACATTTACATGTCCTCGAACTTTAAACTTAACCGATGTCTCTATAAGTGCATTTATGTACATATTTGCGAATTTGTTTAATGTTGTTGTTTTGTTTGGAATGCAATGTGCATGTAAAAAATCTGCAATACTTTAGTCCATCTTTATCTCAGACTTGCACTTTGTAACCTCAATTCATTAAGTTTCATATTAGTTCGTCTGCAGGTATATTTTCGTATGCATTAAATTCTAAAGATAATTTTAACATACAATGTTAAAATCTATAGTTATTTGTTTCATTTTTACCTGAATATTTTGTAATTCCGACAACAGTGGTTGTACTTGAAGCTGTTACATCAGGAAGACTTTCTACTTCTGTGATGTCCGTAGTGACGTTTTTTGGATCTGTAAAAAGAGGACATTTATTTTTGCATTAATATAAGAAATTACGTATTTCAATAATTTAACACTGTTCTTCAATTCATTCACACTCTTTATGCTACTTCATTGTATCATCTGAAGTCTCTAGTCCATTATTTGTAGATAAATAATCAGAAATAAAATTATTAAATTCCATGATACTCTCCAAGTCGATGCATTTTTTAACAGTTCGTTTTGTGCATTATCTTTTGCAAGGTGTATTGTTTTATTGAAACGTGATAAATACGGTTCTTATACACTATTTTACAGGGGGAAAGAACAGTTACTGGTTATTTTTTTAAAACACTATTTAAAATTTGAGATTTTTTTTTTAAAATTTTAATCTCCTTTTTTTAGTTTAATAAACTTCTTACATTGGAAAGTAACTCTTGATATTGATTGCTTGAAGAACATACACACAAAAACCATTCTTCGCGATCTTATTTTTAGAACCGCCTATGGTAAAAACATTAATCATCTTTTTAAAATGGAAGTGAGGCATCGGTAGTCCTTTTATAAAACTTTTTAAGATGATTTTTTAAAAAATATATGCTAAAAGTTACTTTAAAAAAAATATTTTTTTAAAATTAATTTTTTAGTTTGCTTAGTCATATTTTATTTTAAATTTAAATTTGAATAATATATATACATACAATTATATCTCTCATTTACCTTTTTTTGATGTATTCACTTAACATTTCAAATGCAAATTTTATTAAAATGTAAAATTTAATTTCAGCTGTAAATTAAGCAATTGAGGCAAATTTATGCTGATCAGTATTTATTCTGCTGATAAAACTGTACACTATAAAACTGAGGAAATGTCAGATAATGCATTTTTTATTATTAAGCGAATTAAATAAAATTGAGACAAAAGTATAATTTTTTACCATAACATTCTTTCTGTAGGTTATTCTGTATCCTCATAAATTTTAGAACAGCATATGAAACATTATGAAATTACTCTGTTCCTTTTAAAAGAGATCATTTGATAGTAAGATAATTTGAGGTAAAAAATTATTTTTTTATAAGAATCAAAACTTTATTTAAACAACGAAAATTAGGACACTTGCCCTTTGCACGCATCGAGAACATTTAATCAGATATATGACTTTAAATAAGACTTTATCCTGGTTTTTAAACTTAAAGAGAGAGAGTTGATAATGACAGTATAGGGTTTAAATTAAGTGTGTGTAAAAGATTTCATGTGTATATACCATTTCGTACAAATTCTTTTGACCAGCAACAAAAAAAATTCTATCTGTTGCTAAGTAAAGCAGAAATATGTTTTGCTGGTATTAACAGAAATAAGTAAAATAGATCATTTAGAGATTATTATTCAAATACACTTTTGTACAATGTTATGGATCAAATGATTTTTTATAAGAAATTCATATCTCTATTACATATTTTTAAAAATATGAGAAACTATCCAAAAAAAAATGTTCAATTTCAATATTGGTCTTTTCAATAATTTATATCATGAAATATATGGTTTAATTATTAACTTCAAAAGGGAATAATTAATGAATATTTTGTGAAAATCTCGCAAATTAAAATTAGCTTGTTTAAAAATTTCCTGGAAATGCCATTTTTTAAATTTATTAGATCTTTTTATGTGACTGAAATTCCTTTTCCTACTATATGAAAGTTATCAGTTCTACATCAACAGTTATATATTTTTCACTTTGCCAATTTTAAGTAATCTATGGTTCTGATTAGAACCGTGTTAAATGTTGGCAAGGCCCAAAACTTTCAACTATTTTATCCTTTCTCCACCTATTTTAAATGATATTACGGTTCATTCAAGTTTCATTTTAAGTTTTAAAATAAAAGAGTTATATAGATTCTTGTATTTGAAAGGTCCTTAGTTTTCAGCTTAATGGATAATAGTTTGTATGTGTGTGTGTGGCTGTAGATTATAGCGTGCATTATATTATAAACTGTATAAACATACTGGCCAATAGAAACCTTTGAGATTTCCATTTGAATGCGTGCTAGATATGAAGTATGCAAATTTTTTTATGACTTAGGTTACACGTGATTAGAATGCTAGTAAGAGTGCTTTTCACGATGAATGAAGAAAAATGGGAAAACGACAGATCTTTCACCATTTGAAAAGGGCTTATTAATGATGCCCTTTTAGGAGGGACCTCGATTTCGAAGACAGCAAATCTCACTGGGTTCTCAAAAGTAGCCATATCAAAGGTTTTCAAAAATTGGAATCAGGACCCACAGTTTTTCTCTAGAAGACGCAACTGCAGTTCGAGCACAGTTTTCCAAATGCGTGATCGGTGTCGTCGTCTGCGAATTGTACGGTAGAGCAGGGACTCCACTGCGCTTCAAGGACACAAATCGTCAACCGAGACTTCCCAACAGATTTAAGCTCGAACCATGCGCAGCAAATTGCAAAGGATAATAATGCATAGTCAAGTACCTGGGAAAAAACCACTCATTTCTGCCCGAAATGCAAAAATTCGTTTTCAGTGGTGTTAGGAAAGAAGTCACCGAACATTTGAGGATTGGAAATGGTTAATGTAGTCGGATGAATCACACTACACCTTATTTTGCGCTGATGGAAGACGTTGAATTTGGCGAGAACCCCACAAAGCCATGAATCCATTTTGCCTTACTCGCTCTGTGTATGGGTTCGGTGGGAGTATCATGATATGGGGTATGTTCTGCAGGTATGGAAATGGGGCCTTGGTGTTCCTCGAAGGTTAACAAACAGCTATGAGATACCTAGGTATACTGGCAGATCAAGTGCACTCTACAATGTTGCATTTTTAGACTGATAATGACGGATACTTCATGGACAATAATACAACAATATATCGTGCCAGATGTGTTCAAAATTGGTTGGCTGAACACACTGGCGTAGCTAGTTTTGAGTGGGCCCCGTATCAAAACTCTTTCGGGGGCCTATTTTTAGAAAAGAAAGCCCTGTAAGTGGTACTATAGCTACCACCGTATCAATGATACGGTGGTAGCTACGCTCTTGGTTGAACATCAGTCTGAAATCCAACACCTTCCCTGGCCATCGCATAGCCCGGATCTTAACCCCATAGAAAATATGTCTAATACGGTGGAAAGACACATTCAACAGTACTCTCCTCTTCCATCTAATTTACAAGATTTGAAAAGCTGCATAGTTTCTCTGGACGTAAATGCGCTCCAGAAGCATACAGACTCGATGCCCAAAGGAATAAGAGAAGCGAACCGTGTAAGAAGTGGACCAATAAAACAGTGATTTCGGGTTTTTAATTCATTGGCCAGTGTGTGTAATTACGTATATTGCATTTATATCCAGGAGACATAGGAAAAGCCCTGAAAGCCCTTAGCCTGAAAATACTTGCGAACGAAGAGAGTTATAGCTATTGCCGTACGATCACAGTATTGTAAAGTGACTAAGTTCAACCTAACACAAACAACAGCAGCACCTGTAGAGGTGAAATTTGGAAGATAGATATTGCAAATCAAAATCGAAAAGAGATAGAGCACATTTTCCAATTAGAAAATTTTCGAGCACCAGTTAATTAGAACAAAACATATTTGGTTCTCACTGATAGGATAAAATGCCACCTGTATATCTAAAAAATGACCGTAACGAATGAACTCCATTTTTTGTAAACGTTTAAAAGAAATATCCATAGGTAAAATGAAATACGCCCAATTACTTACATAAATTTCGTACTTACGTGAATACAATTCGATGCATTACACACACACACAAAACCCCGCAAAGGCAAACAGTATAACAAACTTGATAACAAGTTATTGTCAAGTATGTTCAAAGAATTCGCCGTTGCCTACGATACATATATTTGTTTATGAGAGTATTTATGTATGCACGTTTCTTATCAAACTGTTTTTACGTAAGTATGTGTTTTATGTAATAAATTGTGTGCATTTGATCATACTTATGACTATTCCTTTCAAAAATTTACACAAAATAGAGTGAATTGATTTTGAACAGTACAGTTATTCTATCCGCGAGAACCAAATATCGTTTCTTACTAATTAATTGATGCTCTAAAACTTTGTAATTGGAAATTTTGCTCTATTTCTTTTCGTTTTCAATTTATAATGCCCATCTTCCAAATTCCACCCCTAGTAGCGTTGCTGTCGTTTGCTTTAGATCAGGCGTAGTCGCTTTATTATACCGTGGCCTCACTTGCATAACTATACCTCTCGTCGTTCGCAAGTATTTTTAGGTAAAAGAGACTTTCCTATACTCGATGTATATATTCCAATAACTGCCCAGCCATTGCAAGTCATCACTATTTCTTTTATGCAGAATAATATAGATAATTCTTCACTTTCGGTATCATTCATATTTTATAAGAATATAATAAATTGATAAAATGGCAAAGTACAAGTTGTGAATTTTTTTAAATAATAAAGATATATTTTGACATTTTGACTTCTTATGTATGTATGAACGATCTTCTACCACGTGGATCACACGGTATCAAACAGAAAGCACCTAGCATAAAAATGTGTTTTTCAAAACACACATTTCACCATAACAAATTTTTCAATATGTATATTTTTTTAATTCTTGTATGACTATGAACAACTTCTCAAAGCCTGTTGGATGACTTCTAGTGTGACTTTAACTAAACCAACCATTACCAACTTTTGCATAATGAATCGGTAAAGTTTAAAACTGTAGTAATAAAACAGAAAACATTACAGCAAAAATGACCATTTCTTTATGTTTGAAAAATATTAATAATCTCTTAAAAGTTTACTAATTGTTTCTCCGAGAGAGAGAGAGAGAAGCTATTAATCTCTTAAGGTATTGTAACTTACGGCAATGATATTTAGAAGGACAGCAAGAAAACTGAGAATCGTAGTGAGGAGCGCAGCCTTCGATGACAAGATCACATTTAGGTTTGACACACGTTGTCTTTCCTCTGATGCAGAAACAGTATTCACAGAAAGAGCTGGAAAGCATTGCTGATCCGTCTCCATACAGAGTTCCGTTCACCAAGCACCCTAAGAAACAAAAGATTTTAAATTATGTATGAAATGATACAGACTTAGTTTAGACATTTTGTTGCATGGAATCAATTTGCTGCTGTTGTAGAAATGATGAGGAGTCTTTTAGTAGCCAGACATCCATATTTTATTCACGAGCAAACACAATTAGACATATTCGCTCAAGAGCAGAGGTCGCCAAAGTGGTGGTCCACAAGAAAAATTCGCAGGTCCCCAGAAAAATGTGTAATATACTTACTCATCACGTTAAGTTATGTTTTAAGATCATATTGTAATTAATTCAATTCATAACAATACGTGAAAAGTTATAAAAAGGCTACATCATAGAATAACGTACTGTTGTAGCTGCATAAATGTCGTACTGCTGTAACTGCATTGTTATATGTGGATAATAGATCCGTGTGCAGAGAAAGTTCAGGATAATAATTTAAGCATGCATTTTAAAAGAAAGCCTCATGACACCTATTCTCCAACGAAGCTCACAAATTTAAATTTCATTCATCCTTATCAAGATCTCAGTTATGCTTTCCATAAAAAGTGAATACCTTTTTAGTGAACAGTCGATGAAAATTCTGATTCAGTTCTCCACAACTCATTTATGTGAAAAGGCCTTTTCATCTGTCACAGCTATCAAAACACGGTACCGATCTCAGCTTGAAATGAAAGCAGTTCTCCGTCTTGCAATAACATGGATCGCTATCCATAATCTTATTTCAGTTACGCAAGGCCATCCATCACACTAGGAATGTATAATGCTAAAAGTTTGATATACTTAAACCATTTTTTAATTGTTTTGTTTTTATAGTTTTTTTTTGTTTATTTTATTATGTTTTATTAATAAAGCTTTCATAATTTGGTTACAATTAATAGTTTCATTTAATTAACTAGGTACATTTTATGTGTTCTTAAATCACAATTTTTTTATAAATATATTTAACGCTTAAAAAGTCCTATTAATGGTCCACGGGATTTAAATTATGAATTTACTGGTCCGTGAGGTCAAAAAGTTTGGTGACTCGTCTATTTATAATGATGGTCAACTGGAAGCTATTAAAATCATGGTTTCCGGTAAAGACTGTTCTGATTGGTCCAGATACACGGGGGTGCGAGATTGCATTATTCTGATTTAAAAACGCTAAACTTTTAGTTTTTTTAGATACAAGGTCGTGGTTAGTTCCCGTTAGGCGGATAAAATGAAAATTAATTATCTCGCGAGGTCTTGGAGGGCTCAAGACCATTATGAATTAAAATCTCTCGACAGAATAAGTGAATTATTACATAAATAAATAAAGCTATTTAAATACCCATTAATATAAGTAAAGGATTTACAAGATAAAACGTTAATATTTGTATAAAAATTTAATTACCAGTTAGGAAGTTTTAATTCTTGCAATGAGGTTTACTAATTAAGAGAGCTAATTTAATTTAATGTGGAAGTTGTAAAAACTCATTTGCTTTCTTAGGTAACGTTGTATATTTCAGAAAAATATTTTTGTGCAAATTTTTTTAAAACGGAAATAAAAAGTAACTAATAAAAAAAATTGACAGGGGAATTTTAAGAAGTAACAAAAGCAAAAAGTAATAAACTTAAAATACACAGGTTAAAGAGAAAAAAAAGATTTAATACCTTTCTGACCTCTTATGTAAGTGTTAAAAGTAACCAAGGTCATTTTTCTACATTGTTAGGTGAATCTGTGAGATCTGATCTAAGGCTACCTTTGACGGGACAAAGTCTTTTTATTGTTATTATTATTTTCTAAAATATAGGGCAAAAGTCATACTATCACAACAAAGCTTATATGTCTCAGGAAAATGATGAAATTAGGAATCTCATAAAATCCCTAAGGAATGTGACTTGACGGTAGATGTTAAAATAACGTCTCTTCAAGTTGATTTCACTGATAAAAGTAAGGGATTTGAACGAATCCCTCAGCTGTTTCACAGTGAAATGATGAAATAATATTGTCAAGAGTTTAAAAGTGTTTATTTAACAAATATGGAGCATTATTAAACGTAGGAGTAAAATACAACAATAGTCAATGAAATACAAATTATTTATTCGAAACTAATTAACAAATAATTAGAAAATTTGGCTGGTATTTTTTGACGTATAACATCTTTCCTCTCGTTTGCTTACGCACCAAAATATCAATCCCTATGTTAATCCTATGGTGCCATTTTTTAAAGATACGGGGTTGATATTTAGGAGATCGATAGTACTGCCTGTATGGTTAGGAAGTACGATGACTCGACCCCCCAGGTGTCTCCCCCCACCTGTATAGCATTTTGCCAATGCAAATCCTGACTAGTTAATTTCATCATTTCACTGAAACAGCACAGGGATTTGATAAAATCACTTACTTTCATCAAGGAAATGACCTTGAAGAGACGTTATTTCAACATCTCCCGTCAATTGATAATTTAGGGATTTGATGAAATTCTTAATTTCGCCATTTCCCTGCGACATATATAGAAATCTGAACTTAAAATCTTTATTTATTTATTATTATCTTTCTTTGTAAAAAATTGGTAATTAACATGAGTGAATTTAAATACATGTATGATGAATAAAACTTTCACATTTCTCCTTTTGAAGACTGAACAATATATCATTGAAAGTCTGTCTAAGCTTCTCGTACATCGCAAAGTATCTGTGCGGCCCTTGATTGAATTAGCTTCCCTGCATTTGAGCATCATAAATAAAGTAATGTAAATAATATTTCTTCACATTTTTCATTTAAAGCTATTTTCTGAGAAACAGTTTTATGATATGATAAAGACAATATTTTCCCCAAATCATAATAGATTTTTTTTCTATCGAGAATTGTCAGAATAATTCAAATATGTATTTTATAAATTCTCAGTAATTACCAGAGGGAAAAAATAAAGTTTTCTTTACCTTGCTGAAAACAATTTTTGTGTTACCTACGTTCTCAATATTAGTATATGCTTTTTTTTTTTACCTTGATTCATCTTATAAAAATAATTGCTTAAGTGTATTACTTTGCTTCTTAGAATGATCCTAAGAAGCAAATATTCCAGACTGATATAAAAATTCAATATTGTAACACACAAATAATAATGTAAATCCTCATTTTTTACCAAGGTTTTATTCTAATTAATTTGGAATTTAGTTTTGCATTATTATATAAACACTTATCCTTTATGATTTATTCATTTCTGCTTAGATAATTTATAATACTTTTCTAACTAGAAAGATTGTTCTAATTTTTTTATTACAAATAAAAATTATTTTTAAAAGTCATAGAAATTTTATTTATTTAAAATTTTACAAAAAAAAAAATGTTTTATTATAGTCTGTTTGTGCATGTATACTTACGTTCCGCTGTAAAAAAAGACGCAAATCCTTTTAATATAATCTTATAAATTAGTTCACGATTTAGAGGAGAAAACCATTTTTAGCCGTTTCAATGACTTTTTTTTTTAACTATTCACAATAAGTATTCTACAGATTGTCCTTTATTTTATGCTAAACTCAATTTTAAAGTGAACAGAATAGCATTTAATTAAAAAGATGTTTGTATGCATTGATTGATGAAAAGTCTTTCCAATTGTTTTTATTGAAGTTTCTAATACATATTAATAATAACGTTGTTCTTAGAAGAAGTCTGTGTTACTGCTAAGAAAATAATGATAAAAACCAAAAAGGTTTTTTTAGATGGTTTTTTATGTTTAAGGTGACATATTGTATGTTACATATTCTGCCAAAATATGTAGTTTCGATTAAATATTTGATTCTTGAGAGAGGAAAAAAAAAAGTGAAGAATTATAATACAAGTTACAATGTACTATTTTCATTTTTGCATACATGCACGCACACTTAGCCAATCAAATATTTTCATATTGTAATTTATGAAATCAATATTTACAGATTAAGATATATTTAAGAAATTAAACAATACCTCCAGGGATATCATTGAGGAAAGGCATATCATCATCTGGTGTGGTCGAAGTAACAAACAGTAAGCTGTTTTCTTCCACACCCACTGTTGTCGTTGGGATTGCTTCTGTTGCAGTTTTTACTGTAATATCATCCTTGGGTTGTTCTGGCTGGAACGTTGGTCGAAGATCAGAATCTGTTATATTGGGTTTTGGTTTTTCATCACCTCCTGAGTTAATAATATAACAATGCAATACATTAATATTATACATCATTATAAGCAAAGTATATCAATATTAAATGTCCATGTAAAGAAAGATATTCTTCTTCCATATTACACACATATAATCATATATATATATATA
>BMAV01012740.1:55386-87173 GCA_019973955.1 Trichonephila inaurata madagascariensis
GGTGGTAACTCTGAAAATAATGTGAATTTTTCAAAAATTCTAGTTGAGCCTCTGTACAGAGGTCTGAGCTATATACAGGCAAAATATTATTATAATAGAAGCATTTTTCACAAAAGGAGAACATTTGGAAAAAAGGTTATTCTAAGTTAATTTTTTGCCAAAATATTGTATTTAAATAATTTTTTTTGTCAAAATGTCCTTAAAACAATTTTATACAAGTATTCTAATCTAAGTGACACTAAATATCATGACAATTATCCATTTATGCGCTTTTTTAAAATCACGGTTCCGAACGTAGTCGGATACCTTAAGACAAAAATATTTGCAAAACAAATTGATATTCTTAAAGTGACACCAAGGAACATTTCTTATTTAATAAAACTATATCATTTATGAAAAATGTAATTCTAATAAGAATTAATGATGTTTTTCAACTGAAATGAAGTAGCTTCAACCCCCTCTTATTTATCTAGTAAATTCATGTTTATTATGCATCTACCCAAATTTAATTTTTGGTTTCAAGCGTAAGAATTTTATTCATTAGTTATGTTTAATTTTAGAAAATTTCACTTTAACGCTTACATGAACTATCCATACAGCCTTTTTAGTTATTAAATAATGATTTTTTAAATAGTCAATATTATTTAACTTATAAGCTGTAAAATATTTTCTTAAATATTTAATTACTCAATGAATTACTTCTATATAATATGATACGTTTTTGTATACCATGAAAAAAAAATATTATGACTTAATATGTATATCCTAATACAGTGCTTCTTAATCTTTCAATATTTGCGACCCAATTTTCAATCATAATTTTCACCGCGCCCACCTCCATACAATAACAATGTATTGAATTCAATATTTTGACGTAAAGCTACAATACGTCTTTAATTACAAACCATACAAATTGTCAAGATAAGTATTAAATTTCGTATATAACTTTGTGACATGCCCATGGGGGGCACTGGTAATTATTAAAATTGTTCTTAACGTATTATTGTTAAATTAATTATCAAATACATTGTCCAGTACTGATACACTTATAAGTGTATTATATCACTTTAAATGTGTGTGTATTTGACTTTTTATGATGTCAGAATGTATTTTGTTTTGCTTCCCTTCAGTATATTAATAAATTTTTAAAATAATCTTTTGTTTTTGGCTTTTAGATATGCTCGCGCCCCCAATATAGGTTTATCCCCCCCTAGGGTGGGAGCTCCTCACAGTTTGAGAAACGCTGTCCTAACATGTAAAAATATAAATTTTAAGAATTTCAATTTCCTTACCTCTTTAAGGGTATCTACAAAAGAAAAATTTCACTTTTTTCAAAATCATCAATTTTTACATTGCTATTAATTTATTTTTAACATTCAAATATATTGTTATGCAACATAATTCAAATTAATAATTTTATAAGCTGAGTCGTAGTTTTTTAAGAAAAAAAAATTTACAGCGTGTCTGAACTAATTTTCCTCACTGCTAAACATAGTAAAAATTGTAAAACAATAAAACGCTTTCCAATCAATCTAAAATTAAAATGAAATAAAAAAACAGTTATTTCATATCTTTTAAAATAAATTAGAACCAATATGCCCCTGGAATAATTGAAGTTTAACTTAAAATTCAGCACTTTTCAAGGAGGGAATCAGCACTCACAGTTTTTCAAAATATATTCGAGCAGTGAAGTTGATTCTTTTCGCGTATCTTGCATAAAAAATTATGTAAAAAGATTCTATTAAAATTTGATTGACAAATATCTTTAAATCTATATAAAAATGAAAGATATTTATTTATACTTTAATGAATCAATTTTATTAGTTATTAAAGGTTTACTTTTATGCTACATGCTTTCTAGTTAGCAAACGAAAATCAACTCTTTTTCCCTCTGCAACAAAATATTTACTTTCTCTTTCTTCCATTTCAAACCGAATCTAAATGTTACAGCGATTAGAAAAGAAAAGTCTTTTCCCGAGGTAGGTAATCATATAATTAAGTCTTAGTGAGCAATGACCTGTTTTGTCTCGACCTTGCACTTGGTTTTCGAAAACTCAATTTATTTTACTTGTCAGAGATTACGTCAGAGAGTAATAATTAACTGCAAGATAAGAAAGTTCATTCACAACTTTTTTTTTATTGTCCCACTGTCTACTCTGTTTTACTATTTATCTTTTTTGAAAGTTATCGTGGAGGCATCTTTGTTCTTATAGGAAGAAAGAAATGATAATAAATTAAGAGACGAATTTAAAAACAAAATCGCCAAAATTTGCAGTTTAATACTATTTTTATAATTATTTTAATATGGAGAAAATGAAATAAGTAAAAGTAAAAAATGAATGGAGAGACATAATTATTTTTGAAAATAAAAAAGTAGTTTTTAAGAAAATGAACATAGAATCAATATAAGAATATTATACATCATTATTCTATGAGAATTTATAGTATAATGATATATCAAATGTACGAATCAATTTTTAAATAGTGTAATTATCTTAATTCCTTACATGATTTATTTTCTCTTTCATTGAAAATTATTTTCAGTGGGTTTTTTAAATTTCTCATATTGTTTTCATTTTTAACTCAATCATGTAATTTAATCCTTTATAAAGAATTCTTTTTATGATTGAAATTATTTTATTTTTAATGATGAACATATTTTTATTAAGTCTTAATACGTCTTTGATTAGGTTTAAAAGTTTTCTATGGTTTGAAATATAATGTTTTCAAGTAAATATATTACAATAAATCATGAATGTGCATGGAGAGTAAAACTATACATTTAATGACTTAAAGATTTTTTTCTATTATTGTGTGTTAGAAATTTAGAATTAAGTTTTTTTGGTTTAAATATTCTCTGTGTATATGGGATGTTTAATCTCAAATTGACGATAAGATGAATATTTAAATATTTTAGATAAATAATTACAAATAAACTGAAGTAGAAGTTATACACTTTGGAAACTCTTTATTTCTATCTGTGTATCTCTGTATGTGGTGTATATATATGTGTGTGTGAACACATATTTTGGAGATAAATTATATTCTAACATAAAAAAATATTTGTGACAGAAAGTTCATTCTATGTTATTTTTTCATAAGAGCTGTTTTTACTTTATTTTCAGTTCATACACGAAATTTACTATGCATATGAACAATTATATTTCAATACAGTACATTTTTAATCTATATTAAAAGTGGATTATGATAAACATAAGTAGGAATATTAATAGTCTTACGAATTTATAGAGATTATAGGGATCAATTTGAATAATAATTTTGTGCTAGCAAGAAACATTTATTGTTTTCAGTGACTGATATTATTAATTTTTATTAGGAGATCAGTATCTGGAAAAATAGTTATATATAGTCAGGTTAAAGTTTTACTTATTTATTTTTTATAAATTTGATTAGTTGACAGCTTTTTTGGAAATAAGATAGGAGAAAAACATGTTCAGTGATACAATTTTAATATTGAATATCTTTAAAAGTAACGTTATTTTTTTCTATTTTTTCCTTCTTTTAAATAAAGTATTGAAGTAAACTGGTGTCATTTATTTATTATTATTCATTGCGTATGATTTTAATTTTAAAGGATTGTAAGGATATTAAATAACTGAAAAAAGGTTTACGATACGAGGGAACGAAAACTGTATTCCCTTTTGTAATATATATAATTAAAAGACGATTGAAATCTGCGTACACACACACACACAAATTTTTCTGAGACACGGTCATTGAACACAGATTGAAATTCTTCTTTAAGTTTTCTAAATTATTTAAGAAAATTTAGCCTTCTCCTGCATAATACATTCAATACCACTTTAAATAAAATGCTGCATACTTGCTAATGACGTTTATGCAAAAAACAGAACATTTTTTTTTAAAAAAAATATTTTATTCAAAGCCATTATGTAGATTTGAATATGAGAAAGGTACGAAATGGATAAGTATATGCATTTGTTATACATTTAAATACGTGTATGATTAAATTCAGCTGAAAAATGGGAAATGAATGATAATAAATCATCTTTGATGCATGACTTAAAGTGTTCACAAAAAATGCCGTCTCAGGTGTAATTTATTGTAATATGATGGTTATTATAATATATTCTTAACTTGATATTATAAAAAGAAAATACTAAAAAATATGCATTCTTCAGAGATTTGAGTGATTCTTTGTGATTATGACATAGCAATTCCATAAAAATTTATTAAACATCCAAAATGTATAAATGTTGAACAAAATGCGTTACTCATTTGAAGTGATTATTAATTTTGCCTTTTTGCTAGAATATTATAAAAATTGATAAAAAAATAAGTTCGCAATTCCTATGTATATTACCCGAAAGGTTCGGAAGTGCAATTTTGCTATGCATGAGTGCATATATATAAATATATATGTAAGTGACTGGGTAGAGATAATAATATACGCAGAAGGATTTCCGAAGTTCCAGAAAGCATGACAAAGTGAATAAACAAAAACATTTTTAGTCGTTCAGGTATGTTTGTTATTCAAATTCAGACTATTTTCTGCCAAACTATTTCCCCGCTCTTTATTTAATTCCCTTTTTTCTCAAATCATTCATCCTTTTCGAATTTTTTTTTTTAACGTAAATGATGGATTACAACTGTTAACCGAATTTTGTCATTTCTATGATTTTAAGTAAAGTAACGTTATGTTAAGCCACTGAGAGAGAAAGTAAAAATACGTTGATATTTGTTTGATAATCTACTAAGAATAATGAAAAAGACAAAAATTTTAAATTCTGTAGTCGATGTATTGAAATGCAATGAATGATTTTTCATTCACAAATTTTAAGCCACTGAGAGAGAACGTTAAGTTAGTATTTGATTATTTACTAAACCTACTAAAAAAGTTGAAAAAGACAAATTTTATAAATTCTGTCTTAAACTTATTCAAATAGAATGAAAGATTTTTCGTTTACAAATTTTAAGCCACTGAGAGAAAAAGTTACGTTAGTATTTGTTTGATTATTTACAAAACCTGCTAAAAGTAATGAAAAAGACAAATTTTAAATTCTGTAGTAGATGTATTGAAATAGAATGAATGATTTTTCATTCACAAATTTTATGTTTGGAAAAGTAACTTAGACAGGACTTTAAAATAGATTTAAAAAAAAATGGCTTGTAAAAAAGTTTAAGGTATCCGACTACGTTCGGAACCGTGATTTTAAAAAGGAGCATAAATGGATAATTTTCATGATATTTAGTGTCACTTAGATTAGAATACATGTATAAAATTGTTTTAAGGACATTCTGACAAAAAAAATTATTTAAATACAATATTTTGGCAAAAAATTAATTAGAATAGCCTTTTTTCAAAACGTTCTCCTTTTATAAAAAATGCTTCTAAAATAATGATATTTTGTGTGTGTGTGTGCTTATATAAAGTAAAGACTTCTCCAGAGAGTCTGAACTATTTTTTTTGAAAAATTCACATTATTTTCAGAGTTACAACCCATTGAAATAATTATCGGCGTTTTTCTTAAAATTCCTCCCCTCTGTTGTCGTAAAACATGGATAAACCCACTTCTAAGTTATATATTTCAAAAATTCTAGTTGAGCCTCTGTACAGAGGTCTGAGCTATATACAGGCAAAATATTACTATAATAGAAACATTTTTCACAAAAGGAGAATATTTTGAAAATGGGTCATTCTACGTACATTTTTTGTCAAAATATTGTACTTAAATAGTTTTTTATTGTAATACTATTCTTAAAAAATTTTATATACATTTTCTAATCTAAGGGACACTAAATATCATAAATATTATCCATTTATACGCTTTTGCAAAATCACGGTTCCGAACGTAGTCGGATACCTTAAATTAATATTCATTAAAATGTCGATTAACCTGTCTATGTTTCTCTTTAATAGTGATGGAACATATGAAGCAAGTTCTAAGCACTTTGTGTAATGCAAAATTTTCAAAATATTAATATCAAATTCCTGCTTCTGCGTCTTAAAGAAAGCAGTATTCTAACATTCTACAAATTTATATTGAGATCAATTGTGTTCTTTTTATATGAAATACATTCTTTATTTTTAATTTCGTTATTTAATAAGGCAAAAGTATTTTTTCCCTGCAATGCTTAGATGTAAAAAAGACATATTTATACCAATACAAATCATTTGATCATAGTAGATCATATGGGTATTTGTAATTTTTCTTACTGAAAAAGTTTTTTAACATTCCCCTCCCCCCTTAAATTTGACCTGTCAAGGGGTCAAAATTTACCTAAATTCAATTTCCAAGTAACAAAAAGAACACGAGGAATAAATGTCATTAAAAAACAAGTTGTGATATATACATTGTTTAATTTGAGTTTTTCGAGTTTATAGGGAGTTTAAAATTTTCACTCAAACACTTTTTCCCACGAAATAAAAATTATTAAAGTTAAATTTATGTACTTCGAAAAAAAAGAACGTTAAGTACTCCAATTTGTTGAAAAACTGCAACATATTTATAATAAAAACGGGAAACATATTAAGGGAATTTTGAATCATGTTAAAACAGTTAGAGCATAAAATTTATAGCAAAACGTTTGTGTTACAAGTAGTATTTTAATGAATAATTATAATACAATGTATATGCTCTCCCTGAAAATAAATATATTTACGAGACAGATAAGAGAATAAGAACCTCACATCCCTTACTATTTTCCTTTGCTTTACATTCGATAAGAATTTTTTTTTTAAAAAAAAAACCTTATACATATTGGTTATTTAAATTTAAATATCACTCAGATGAGACTCAAAACAAGTTGAAAAGAGTTTACTAATTATTAATGATGTACATTGTTAACGCATCTTAGTATAACAAATGAGAAATCAAACAGAAAGCATGTAATATATGAAATGAAATTGAAAAATGTTTTCCCCATAAATGAAGAATTTTTGGTAAAAAGCATTAATGTAAAACCCGTCAGATTTTTCTTTACAGTTTGATGGAAATATTTAATTACATAGGATAAAAAAAAGTATATTTTAAATTCTGATGAAATTTTTCATAGTCAATTAAAACTATTGTCTAATGTTCCGTATATGTTAACGCGTAAAAAAAGTAAAACTAAAACAGTTATATTTATCAATTCTTCAGATAAAGTTAGTAAGTCATCATTAACAATATCTATTGAACTAATTTGGTATCGGCTTATCAGATTCAGTTTATCTATCATGTATACATTTAAAAAAACACTTTTTTTTATCTGCTAGTAGTTTTACACGTATGATATAATAATAATTAAGATTTTTACTTTTATGTGTAGCTCAACAGATAAAATTAGTCATACACAACAAAAAACACGTTGATTTTTGCATTCAATCCATTTTCAGTTCTTTTTTAATCTGATATTTTAAACAATTAATTTGTTTATTAATAAGATGGCTTTAAAAATAGGTTATGATAAGAAAATAAAGCTAAAGTGATAAGCGATAAATAAATAAAAATATTAGCATTGGTTACACTTTGTTTGATTACATAAAAATGCAATTTAATATTAATAATAATAATATGTGATGAGATATTCTCTGTTTCAATTATTTTGAAATGGAATTTCTGTAATTTATTTTGGCTCTGAACCCTTTAAGACATCATTAATTATCCACCTAACGAGAAATACAATTTTAACTACAACTTTATAGTTCTTAGAAAAGTGACACTTCGTCATATTTCATTGCGTGTGAGCTGATGCAATATTGCATCAGTCACCGGATCTGACCAATTAGCTTGCTCAGATTAAAAATCATCGGAATAAAAGAACTTCTTCTAAATGTCCTTGAAATAACGAGAGAACTTGGAGTCTTGACGATTTAAAGTGCATCACAACTTTTCTACGTTTCGGACCTCAGTGGCACCTGAATTTGAACTCACTAATAACCACCCTCGAGTTCATGACCATGACCATTCAGTTACCGTGGCTGCAGTATATAAGCTGAGGTTTTTTGGATTGAAAAGGATAACAATTTGTCTGTTATAAGCTTTGCGCATGTGTGTTGTTGTTACTTATATACGTATGTATAAGTGTATACGCTTTTTTAGTATTATGTATCGTCAAGAATTATAGTAAATAAATTCATGCCTGTAATTCACGTCTCATCATGAATGCCTGTTGACCCCAACTACATCAAAAATATATGATCTTTATAATGGACAATCCGCTAATTTGCATATTTATACCTGAAGTTATAATTTTTAAATTTTCAGGAATTTCTATATAATAATATACATACATATAATATATTTTAAATGATTTTTATACTTTTAGATATATAGATGATCTAACAGTTTTAGATCAGTGAAAAAATATTAGTGATCAGTTTTAGATAGTGAATTCACTCCTAATATGAATTTTTATCCTAAATATTTAAACCTGATCAAAATTAACAATAATCCTCTCAGAACAGATTATCTTGATTGTAACCTTACCTTGATGATGTTTTATGAATAAAAAATGAAATAGTACAATTTATGATAAAAGAGATGCCTTTAATTTTAATATTATGGTACCTTTATAGAGTTCAAATATTTCAATATTTCTATGCATAGAAATATTATTCTTAATTATTTATATCGTTGCAATGTATTAGTTAGCGATAAAATAAATGTAATATATATTATTAAAGAGTGTATTAATTATTGTTTTGACTATGGCTATCATTTTGTTCTCTTTTTAATTATATTTCTAATAAATCCATGATATTTTGAAATATTTTTATTTCACACACACGCACACTTAGATCTATTTTTCTTTTTTATTTCATATTTTGCTATAACGGTTTGATTTTTGTCTGAATATAATATTATAATATTTTATCTGTTATGTTTTTTAAAAAAAATTTCTGTATACGTTCACAAGATGGCTCCACGGGTTAAAGAATTTTAAAATATTGTATAAATTTCTCATTGCCTCATTTTGAATTTTTTCTTAGTTTTTTCCTTCCAAAAAAACTTTTCGTTGATTTTTTAGTTTTCAAGCATCTTTAAATATAATTTTTATTTGATTTTATTCATTTATTATTTTTTCCTTTTTTATGCGTTGCTGTTCTGTTTAGGCGCGAAGTTGAGATCATGACTTGTTGTCGTAGTGTTAATTTGTCTTCTTAAATAACTGAGGTATTTAAATATTTAATTTACAGGCTTAGGTAAGTAAGTTTATTTTTTCCTTTGTATTTCTTACTTGATATTTGGCATTGGTAACTTAGTTAAGTATTTCTGCTATTATACTTCTAGTGTTACTATTATTATTTTTATTATTAAGAGAATCTTATTCTTACTCCATTTTCTTTTCCTTGCAGCCCAGTAATATATGCAAATACAGTAAAAGGTTGGTTGGCCTTAAAACTATATTTAACCCTATAATCTTAGTTCCTAAGTGTAAGAGTATGCTATTATACTACTTAGACTACCTTATTTTTGACCTATACTATCTTGTTATGTTTCTATTTGTTGCTTTGCTTTTTTAGGTCTATGACAATTTAGTATATTATTATTGATTAAACATGTATTGTTTGTGCATTTGTACTTTGAATATATATTTATAAATTCAAGGTCAAACTCAATCACTATTGTCCTATTTATGACTTTAGTTTTAAACTATTGTGTGTGTGTGATTACAAGAAGTTTATTATTTATTGACAACCTTATTACAATCAATGACACAATGTGGTTTTCACACTTCGCAGACGTATTTCAATCTTGGAATTAGAAAAGCATAATTAATCTATGATCAAATGTAAAAATTATGTATCAGATTTTGCTTTTCATAGTATTTTCTAATGAAACTTAAACTCATTCATTTACGTTAATTTTTTGAGCAAATTGAAGGTTAATATAATATATATGTTAACTACAAAACAATCAAACGCATTTTCTTGAATTAAATCTTCAGGCTCTTTTTTGTACTAGCATCCTTCATTATTTTAAAAAATAGTAATTTTATTCTTAATGTGCTTTTCGAAAATGCGTTATTTTTTTTCTTTTAATTCTTAATAATAATTTTCTTAAATAATAAGAATTTAAACTCTTTTTAACAGTTGCTTTTATATTTTTACAAAATATTTAGTGTAAATATTTTGAAAACATAAATTTCTTAAGAATGATTGAGATAAACCACGGTAACTTACAAATAATGTAGTCGGAAATATGAACTCAAAATCAGTAAACCAGGAAAAAGAAATTGGAGAGGAACTCGTAAAATGGTCAATGTTGAAATACTTACAAAAAACATGTAATAATTGAGGAAGATGGTGTTTTGATGATGTCGATAAACCAAGAACCCGTGAAAATTCTTTTATAATGGACTTCAGCAGATATTGAAATACTGTGAGTATGACATTTGTGTTGAGAAAGGGTAATACCTTGGATTCAATGAGTACTTTGAAAGTTATGACTGTCTAAAAGTCACATCTTTTACTGATCGATATGTAATGATGCCAATATTAAAGTTCAGTAAAATGGCATTACGATAATCAATCTTTTTTTTTGTAACTTTTAATATAAGTTTATAATATTGTGGGAAATGTGTGGTCGATATCAATTTCAACAACAGATGCAGATAGTTTTTTGCTGACCCCTCTCTCTTTTAAAGAATTTTTTTTATCCAATGATACTCACGTATTACAACATACGGAAATAATATTTATCGTTATTTTTCATTTTTTGCATGTATAAATTGCACATGACTTTTCTATATTTTTATATTATTTTGTATATTGGCACCAAGAATAATATTATATAATTTCGCATATTTATATGTTTGAAACATATTTTTGTATCATATATATTATAAATCTACATATTAATTCATTTGTATACTTTTTTTTATTAATTATCAAGAAGTAACTTTGTGTGTGATTTCCTTCAAAATTCTTTACTTATTTTAACTGACACTAAAGAGGAAAAAATCGTGTTTTTTTCTTTTCTTTTGCAGAATATTTAAATAAAACCTCTTAAATGCATGTACCTAATACAATGTGAAGGATGTGATTTAAAATAATTTTTGACCCTTAAACGAATTGCAATACATATATTGCAGTGCTTCTCAAACTTTCTATACTTGCGACCCAATTTTCAATCATAATTTTAATCGCGCCCCCTCCATACAATAGCAATGTATTGAATTCAGTAATAATATACTTTGACGTAAAGCTAAAATACGACTTTAATTATAAACGGTGCAAATTATCAAGATAAGTATTATATTTTGCATATAATTTTATGACACATTCCCATAGGGTCACTGGTAAATGTTAAACTTGTTCTTAACTTAGTACTGTTAAATTAATTATGAAACACATTGCGCAGTACTGATACATTTATAAGTGTATTATATCAGTGTAAATCTGTATTTTATGATGTCAGAATGTATTTGTTTTGCTTCCTTTCAGTAAATTATTAATTTCTTTTAAAAATATTTTTTTTGTTTCTGACTTTTCGATATACTTGCGCCCCCCTTGTAGGGTTAACACTCCCCCTAGGGGGGTGCCTCACAGTTTGAGAAACACTGATATATTGCCATCCCTAAATAATAAATTCGAGTGATTGAATATACTTTTCTTAAAAATTATTATCTTTTTTTAATAAACAAAGTTTATTGAGCTTAAAAACTTAAATTAGTTATATGGGCTTTGAAAAAAAAAGAGCTAAAATTAATCTTGTCTTAAACACGGGTTCAGAATGTATTTATAACTATTATTCTTCATTCATATTATTTTGAGCAACATTATGAAGCAGTTAATTTATTTTAATTAAATTTAGAAAAATATTCAATTTTTCTCTGATTTTTGAAAGAAAAAAACCATATTTTCAGTTATGGTGTTTCATAAATGGATGTTTCTAAAATTAGTCATTCGTACAATGCAATTATGTATGAAATAAAGGATACATTTTCTATAATTTCCATTGCTAGATTCCAAGAAAAAATTTAAAGTACAGAACATTATAGATTGAAGAGTTTTTGTGGTCAACTATGCGAAGAGTTTTGAGGTGATAAGAATATTAATAAGGTTATGAACGTACGAGAGAGAAATTCCAAGGTATTCCCTAAAGAACCATTTAATAACTGGTTCGACATTGAAGAGAATGAGGCATCCGAATCACTTAAATGAAAAGAAGAATGTGAACTGCTCTCAAAAAGGAATTCGCATACTGAACTAGTATTGGCTTACAAAGTAATGAAACTGCAATCCAAAGTATGATTTTGTTGCCAAATTTGGAGTAATTACATATATAACTGGTTTACTTTTTAATCTGTGACAGAAAAGTATTGTTTATTTTCATTACCTTAAATATGTTTATAGTTGAGAACGATGAATTGTTTATTAATGCCGCAATACGAGCCAACATGAGAGCTATTGGCAACGGAACTCATAACTCTGAGCCAGGGACAAGTGAGAAAGATGATACCCGAGTGGGTATATCACTCTCCATACTGCCACACCATGTCCAAACACGAAGACTTAAGAATCTTAACAGGTTTAATGTTTATTAGCCTCTCTACACGACATCAATAGTTCAGAGTAGATAGCATTAAAAACTATTTTTCATTTTAAATTATAAGAAATCCTTTAAGTCAATTCATCTATTTTCTTAAATATACTTTGCTTTCCCTGGTTTACCTTTCAACCTTGTTTTTTGTTTTAGTTTTCCTGATTCCATTATTTTTTAGTTTCTCCAATATTTAAAAAAAATCTATCTATCTATTCCTTTTTATCTATTTGAATAACTATTCTATTAATATTGTTATGTATAAATATTTACTCAAAAAATTAAAGACTGGATGTACAACAGACAAGTTTCTTAAAAATTTAACAATTTGCATTGAATATTTTCTATAGTAAAATACAACGCAGTTTTTTTTACAATGTATCTATTTTATTAAGGTTTTAACAGTATGTAAAATCGCACCATTAAAATTTCTGCTAATTATGCATTCAATTAAGCGAAAGAGAAGGAAATTTACTATAGAATGTCCTTTTTATTTTTTTCTATATTTTGTTACCAATTATTTATATTAATTTATATTTCTTTTGATGTTCCTAATACTGTACAAAAGTACATATATAATAGCCATTTATCAATTAAAAATAAATTAAACTATGTGATTGTCTTTAACAAATTAATTATTTCATAAACGTGTATCAAAATACGACATAATAACTTGTTCTTTCAAAGATTAGTAGCATTACGTTAAACCAGTGACTTACATAAGGGTGAGGCTGGGAGGTTTAAATCTATCCATAGAGATTACCAGATTTTTAATTTTTAACGCAAAGATTACGCCTTCATGCTTTCGTCTACGTATTTTTTTAAATATACATATTTTAACGTATTTATACGTAAAATATGAATTTTTTTTAAATATATATATATTTTCCCATGAATGAAGTCTGTGTACGCACTATTTTAAGTTTGCTACAGAATAGATTTTGATTTTTAATTTATTATATGCAGCAGACATTAAGATATCCGACTACGTTCGGAACCATGATTTTAAAAAAGCGCATAAATGGATAATTTTCATGATATTTAGTGTCACTTAGATTAGAATACATGTATAAAATCGTTCTAAGGACATTTTGACAAAAAAAATTATTTTAATACAATATTTCGGCAAAAAATTAACTTAGAATAACCTTTTTTCAAAATGTTCTCCTTTTGTGAAAAATGCTTCTATTATAATAATATTTTGCCTGTATATAGCTCAGACCATTGTACAGAGGCTCAACTATGATTTTTGAAAAATTCACATTATTTTCAAAGTTACAGCCCATTGAAATAATTATCGGTGTTTTTTTCTTAAAATTTCTTCCCTCTGTTATCGTAAAACATGGATAAACCCACTTCTAAGTTATATATTTCAAAAATCTTGATGAGCCTCTGTACAAAGGTCTGAGCTATATACAGGCGAAATATTATTATAATAGAAGCATTTTTCACAAAAGGAGAATATTTTGAAAATGGGTCATTCTATGTTCATTTTTTGTCAAAATACTGTACTTAAATAATTTTTTATTGTAATACTATTCTTAAAACAATTTTATATACATTTTCTAATCTAAGTGACACTAAATATCACAAATATTATCCATTTATACGCTTTTGCAAAATCATGGTTCCGAACGTAGTTGGATACCTTAAAGATATGGTTTTGCAATATATTGTCTCTCGTTATCTTTATGCTTTTAAAATTTTTTCAGTGGAAATAAAAGAATTTTTAGTGATTTAATATCCCCCTAATTATCCTAGACGCGCCTAATATATATTATAATCGAAGAATCATCCATCCTACCCTTCTTGGTGCGGATTAGACACTTTTCACTGCTCAGAGTTGTTAATCACAACGTTTAACTGATTTGACCTACGCTGAAAGTTCGACGACCGTTAAATTCCTCTGATATGTGAAATGCTCTATTAATGAAACGTAATCTTTAGAGAAAACCTTATTCTTAGATATTTCTTCGTAATTTAAATGAGATCGTACTCACCACAAACTAAAGTTGGACAGCACTGACCAACCTCTCTAGCCAAGAAGCATCCTGGGGGTGGGGCTGATGGTGATGGACAAACTCTCAGATAGCAGACGACTATGGCACGAATGCATGTACAATTTAAACATGGTTCGGCCGTTTCCACTTGCTGACCATGAACATAGCGTTCTCCTTTATAAGCGCAACCTGAAATGAAATCAGTTATATTTTGATTGAGTTTCTCACTTCGTTTTTTATTATTTTTCTTAATTTAACAAAGTCTTTCAAACATTTTTAAAAAAGAATTGTATTTTAATGTTAGCATTTTTTTTAATTAAGATAGTTCTACTTTATTTAGTTTTAGAATGTAGTTTTATTTAGTGATGAGTTATGGCTTTTATACAACTTTACAGTTTAAAAAGCTAATATTTTAACCACAAGCTATCATTTTTCTCTTTTACGAACATGAGTTTTGAATTTTTGAAGGCCTGATGAAATGGAAACGCAAACAAATTATTTTAACATTTTATTACCAATAAAACTTTTTTAAAATATCTGTTAATTTACATTTAAAAAATTTGCTTAAAATATTTTTTTCTTAAATTTGAATTTTTTAAAGAAAAAAATTTGTTACTGAATTTTCAAAAAGAGTTTAGCTACGCTCTTACATGAAAAGAAATAACATCAATTATTAAGATAAATGTTTAGTATTGTTCACATTTTAAATCTGATTGTCCTTCGGAAGATAAATCTTATTTCAGTAAGTATTACTTGGAATATATAATCGAAAATAGTATATATCTGACAAGGCTCAACATCATTAAAAATAATTAATGTTATTGAAAATTCTGCTAGCATTACTTAATTTTTATAATCAAAAAAAAAAAAATTAACTTAGTAATTTTTTCTTAGATGAAAATTTAAGATGTTATTACTCATGAAATGATGTAAATAAGTGATATTATAACAAGTATGAAAGTCTATTACAAGCCTTGAAAAAGGGGTGTTACAGCTCCACAAATAATAAACCCTTTAATGCCTAACAATTCGAAGCATTTACGAAAGGTTTTTCATACTTTAATATTTTCGAATTTTAGGAATTCACCGAGAAAACTTTCAGGAAAAATGTATATCTACAGCTTTGACAGTCTCATTTTAGTGATGCATATTTTAGCATTTTTTTTTTTCATTCTTTGACTCTTACACACAAATACAGAAATACATTTAAGCTGCTCCTCATTAGTCTTTTTCAAACTTTTTTTATCCCACAGCATACTTAAAACTATAGTTAAACTTCCTCGACACTCTTGAATTGCGATGATAGAAGAAGTAAAAAAAAATGTTTCATGGGGTTTATTTATAAAAATAAAAATACAACCCTTGATGTATAAAGAAAATATATATACCAATGAAAATGAAATAACTGAAAAGTAATTAATATTTTTGAGTAATTATTCAAATTACATATACTCAGGAAGTAATATTTAAAGTGGTAAACGGAACATTTATTTTTATTTGCATTTTTATTATATTGTGTATACCTCTATTTATGTAACAATGGTATACATGTAAAATTGGTTTAAAGAGGATTTAATTTCATTTTTATCCATAGGTGCTTAGGGCTTTTCAAAAAATAAATTTCATTAATTACTTTTGATAAACAACGCAACCTGCCTGCTATCCTCACTTTGTATTTCTATATATTGCGACACACCGTTTGGAAATCACTGCCTTAGGTTAGCGCATTTTTAAGACTTTGTCCTGAAAAAGCATCGCAAACATATAGAAAGAAATTAAATATGATGAAATTATATAAATATTTTAAGGCCTCAGTATTGATATGTAAATAATCTAATTATTATTATTATTTTATTCGTTTTTGTCGAACGATCCACAACTGCCTTTCTACAATTCATTAAAGTTCAACTGAAAGAGTCGCTTCTCTACTAGTAAATACATAAAAAAAATGGAGCAATTTGCCGTTTAAAACAACTTTTCGTGTTTTTCTTCTGAACATAGCAGCAATAACCTCTCTCAACAACGCGCTGCGGGTGTAGCTAACCCCACCCGTAATTAAAAATCGCTGCAGGTGTCTGTGTAATTTTACCCCGTGTGAATCTTTGGATATTCTGTTTCGAATGATCAAATTCTGTTCTGTTCAATGTTCTTTTTCGATGCATTGTTGGAACAGAGAGAGAGATATTCAGAACGATACTTTTTGGTTTTTCGCAGCACCCATTAAATAATCTCGAGTATTTTTTTTTTCTTTCAAAATCACCATTTTAAAATAAAACCTTAAGTTAAAACTGCAATCAAATCTTGTACAAGTTTCTTAAAGTAAAACCATAATTAAGGGTAAATGCAGTTTTCTTGATTACAAAAAAAAAGAGAAAGCAAATCTAAACTTCACGAGAGTGTTGTAAGAAAAGGGTAAAATATTTAGCAGTGAAGATAAATGGTGAACAAAATTTTAAAAATTTTGAGTTACCATAAAAAATTATATTAGAAAATTCTATATTCTTTCGAAATCAAATAAATTTTGTCGTTTTACTTTTGCTACTGGATCTCTGTTCCGTTATGTTGTTCGAATTTAGCTTTTGTTTCTGTGCTTTTGTTTGAGCAGAAAGGTTGCAGTTTCGTGGCCTGGAACACACTTCTATGTAGACCATTGTGTAAGTAAAAAAGGAAGATATAAAGGTACCACTTACCGGGTGTCGTCGTTCTTTCTGGAAGGCGGCGGGTAAGGTCGGGAAACTCGAAGAGGGCCGCTGCAAGGTAAAGGTTACATATTACTAAAAAACGTTAAGAAAAAAATAATAGTCTGTACATTATACAAAACAACTCAATGTAAATAGAATCACTCTGAACACTAAAGGATAGGAAATAAAAAAAAAGACGAGGACTTTTGTGAATAACGTACAAATTCTTTAAAAATTGGTCTTGGATTTGTAGAATTACCGTCACGCTGGAATGGATCTATTGAAGATGATTTAGAATCAACCATTATTTTTTTTAATGGATGAAGCATTCTGTAATCTTTTTGTTATTTTTCCAATATAAAATTTTTTGTTTTTGGATAAATAATCTTTGAAGGTACCGCTTGGAAACTGGGTGATTATTATGTAACGCAATTTTCAGTTAAGGAAGTACGATTTATTTTGATTGAAATATCTGCTTAGTTTTAAGAAAGCCTTTTAGAATTTCATCAATTTCTGAATGAGCTGAAACGAACACTAAATAGAAACTTATATATAAATATATATTATTACAAGAAATGTGAATCAACAATGAAATAAAAAATAACGTTTTGCCTTCCAATCAATATAAATACAAATATTTGTAAATAACTTTTTGTATCCCCCTCCCCCCCCAAAAAAAACTTATGTAATTATACGTTTCTGATTTTTTAGGGTGATGCCAAACACCAAACTCTTTGACTCATCTTTGACAACCCTTTTTCTTTCTGTCACATTTCAAAACTATAAATTAAGATTAATTATTAGTAAGATAAATACCGTATTTTTTCGAATCTAAGCTGTACCCTAAATTCTCCTCACGTTTTTGTAAAAATAAAAAAAAAAATTGTTGAAATAAAATAGTTTATCGACGAAATAAAAAAAATTTAAATGAATATTATTTACGAGATTAAAAAAAATTAAAATGAGGAATAATAAGAAGTGGCTAATTAACTCGTTTTTTACCATCATTAAAAACTTTTAAATAAATATATAAACCTGTAATTGTTCTAACCGTCAGAGCATCATGTTCAGTTTATCCATCCAATTAATTTTTCCGCCATCGATTTTAAGCCGCACCCGATTTTCATTGAAAAAAATGAGGCTTCAATATAAATAAATATGGTAATTAAAGGTAATTTATGTGTGCAGTTGGACGAGATATCTGCATGCTCGTTTCATAAGTCTCCCCAATTTATTTTTTGAAGGAATATGTCCAAAATTTTGTACTGTAAAAATAAATTTTAATATTCTAATGTAAATGATGTTAATATTAATAAGATAGACTAATTATATATAATAGGTATATGTACCGTAAATATTAATATTAATAGGTATATGTACCGTAAAATCCGGTGTATAAGGCGCACTTTTAACTCAAAGAATAAGATCGAAATTTGTAGATGAACGTTATACGATGCGTATGAAAATGAGAGCTTTAAAAATGAAAAAAAAAAAAAAAAAAAAAAAATGATAAAAAAAAAAGTTTGACTTCTACATATATCGAAATATGTTTATTTAAAAGAAATGACTTTCTTTATGAAAAGGTTGTAGTTCTAGAAGTATATTACTTTTTCTACAGCTTTTAGGATAATACCTTCAATAAATGACTTCAAAACATAAGATAATTGCACTTAGTATAAAAAGGGTGCGTGTGTTATAGGGAAAACATACCTAAAAATAAAAAACATGCAACTTGAAAGTATGAGTGCGCGTTATACGCCAGTGCGAGCTATATGCCTGATTTTATGGTGTATATATATATATATATAGGCTTATTCTCTACAAAAAAGAGATAACATCCAACAATCACATTCGAAAAACACATAGACAGTAGGAAAATCACACAATGAAGGACATATGAGTAACCGAGATTAAAAACTATAAAATGGATGCTGCAGTATTATAAACATTGTTGACTTAGGACAGCTAATATATAAAATAATTTATATAAAAGTGGGGTTGAACATGTTTTTTGGCCAGCCAACCTTCCCCCTTTATGTAAATAATACTGAGCAAAAACCAATTGAAAGTAATGGATAGGAATATCTAAATCCATTGCAAGATAGAGGTAACTTACCTAAAAATTGCACTTAAAAATGCAGAGCCCGCGCTAAATCTGAGTGCAATAAATAAGTTATTGCCAGATTCTGGACCCTAATGCAGATTTAAATCATGTGAATGGCTGAAATATAGCACTTAACAAAAGTATAAAAAGAATAGAAATAAAAATTAATAAGAGTTGCAAATTATAGCATAACTTTTTAATAACACTAGAGTAAATATGAATAAGTAATAATAATAAGTAATTTTATCTAATATTAAAATATGGAGATAACTATAACTATGAAATATTTAAGTTTATAGTAATAAACTTAAGTATATATTGTATATATATATATATATATATTACTAATTCTTTGACTTCAGTTTGTACATAAAACTGTTTACAAGTACAATCCAGAGTTTTTCTTCCAGTTAAAAAATAAGTAAAATCAGCAGAGATTGTAGGATGTATAAAAATTCAGCAATAAATGAGAATGTTTTTTTTCTCAACATAATAACTACGAGAAGTACAAAATGGCATGACCTTCACTTTCTTAGAATTTTAGAGATAAGAAGTTAATAGAAGTGTATTATATAATACGACTTCGGCATCCGTAAATTAGTTTAGAAAATTTACGAAGCGTTTCAAAAAAGAAAAAGTGCAAAATAATCTTTTACACAGATGATTATCCGACAAGAAAGAATTCATTTAAAACTGAAAGCGACTGAACCACATCTGTTAATCCGCTAACATTCACGTTAAATACTATATTTTTTTGAGAAACGCATCATTCAAGCAAGTTATGCCAGTACCCTTTTTATTTCGCTCACACATACATATGCTTCACTATGATAAATAAACGTGGCTCTTTTACGTTTGAGAAAAAAAGGTACTCGTGCGGAAAAACATTTAAAATTCTAATTTAAAATATTAATAAACAAGTTCTGTAGTTCTCATCATTTATCAGTGAAACTCAACAGTGCGTGATGGTACATCGGAAACGTAATCAGATGAAACGCTTATTGTGCCTTAAGCCTTCTGTCTTCGAAACCTTTCATTTTGTCTATTACAGGAAATAATGGTAATCTAGATCTCCAATTCTCGACAGAACCGATCTTACACGTAATCTCAAGTTAGGTGTCAATGCTATTACCCTTCGTTCTACAATGATAGTGCTTCTTATCATGTTTAGACTACAACATTTTGAAGAAAAAAAAAAGTTTCCATTTGTAGCAATTTTTTGCGACGTGCTTTGCTTGAACAGGAATGCCTGAAAAAATTCAGTTATTTACCGGAATTGTCTTTTGGAATTGCTAAATTTCGTAAAAGAAATGTTACTGAATGCATAAGAGCTGATGGTAATCAGTGCAGAACTGTTCAATCATGTGTCTAATATCCATAGTTCAGGGGACAAAGAAGATCCGTTTTTCTTCAGAAAAAAAGCTATTATGTAATTTATGCTGTTATCCTCCTTAGTTAAGGTTTTCAAGTTCACAGTTTTGTTATTCTCGTACTAAAACCACTTTACACTAATTGGCATTGTAGATTACTTCATGAGTTATAAAAGTTGTAAGTTCACAGGTCATCACAGATTATGGTCTTATATCTCTTATCATATATTTTGCAGATTAAATCTGTAGAAATAAATTACTTGTACATTTAAGAGATTCCAGTTTTATTTTTACTTTTTTATACACATTTTATTGATATTTGTTACCTCTAAATTAAATAGTTTATTCAAGCCACAACTTGTGTGAGAGGAATGTTTGAAGGCTTACAAATATTCTTACTGTAACTAATTTTAAGTTAGGCTATGAGTTATAATAAAAAAATTCGCTTTTTCTGAAAATGAATAAATATTTTTCAAAGATAAACAGATTTTTTTACTTGTTTTACACAATGTTTACATATACTTTCAATATAATCAGTATAAACTGAAATATTATTTATTATACAATTTTTTAACTATTTCAATTGAAGTCAAGAAAGCGTTGAGTTTAAGTTCAAAATAAAATTTACTTCCGTGTTATTCTTTGTTATATTTTGACTTTTAGAAGAATTTAAAAATTAATCTTCCTATAAAATTGTATAAATTCTCTCTAATTAAGAGTGCGTATGTGTTCGGATTAAGAAAGTAGAATATAGCAACAAAAAATGCTCTTTTCTCTTAGGTTTGCTTACGTTTTATTTATTTTAATCTTATGTTTTTGAGAAAGAAATGTCAAATTTTAAAAACGTAATAGTTTCAAAACGGAGAGTTTATTTGAATCTTAAAAGTGATCCAACTCAGTTTATCCCGTTTTTCATGTTCCACTTGTCATGTATGGGAAATATATATATATATATTATTAGGTTTCTCCATTACATTCCACGATATATTTTTAAAAGAAAATGACTCCATTTTTTATGAGATATATATATAATTTTTTTAAAGCTAGAAACCAGATAATCTCACGTGAAATAAAGATCAATAGATTAAAAATAAGATTTGTCAGAGTTATTATAATAAATGAATTTATAAATTATTTCTTCCATTTAGAATTCAACATCTAGAAAACCTTCTTTTATCCATAGAAAAACTATACATTTATGTATCGATGGGAAAAATATACCTTCTGAATTCATTTAAAACAAAATAACCTGTTATTAAGAAAATTGCGCAAATGTAAAATAAAACAAAAGAAAAGAAATCGTAAAAATATCAGTTTCCAATTAAATGTATTGAAAGTAACTTATATACTACATTCTCTCAATTTAATTTTTTTTTGCTAATTGATATAATTGTATAATGCTGCAAGATATTTTTTTAGCTAAAGATAATTTTAGTTTGGGATTTACAAAATGTACGTGACTCAAATAAGCCAAAATTGCTCATAGAAACTACAAATTAACTTTTTTCTCTTTCCCTTGGGATACAACGTAACTACATTTTTTGTTTGTCTTTGGTGCACACGTGATACAGATAAAACTAGACGCAAAACAAGATTGAGGGACATGATCAGAGTCTTAAAATAGAATGGGAGGAGTTGATTGCTGATTACCTACAAATTGAATGTTTGTTAGGAATAGCAAATCATTCATGTAAAAATGAGCGACAAAATAAACTAGAAAAATAGAGAAAGAAAAATTATAAAAAAGTTATACTTTTTTTACAGTTGTTAAGCTTATGCTTAATAGTTTACAGAAATACACATAGCTATTTTAGAAGAATAATATTCATTATTTTTCCACTAAAGGGAAAAGAGGAAGAAAATATTGACGAACGGAAACTAAAATTCTTGGTTTTCAGTTGATTAGTTGATTCAGTTTATTAAATTATTAGTTTCCATTATTATAATTAAAGATGACATTATTTGAATGTAAAAAAATGTATACTTTTTCATTTAATATATATATATCACTTTATCATGTGATAATTTTGTAATAAAAACTACTTTGTCTGATTTTCTTTTTAACTGTAGTGTTTTGTAATTAATTAATCTTATTATTTCATTATTCAGTATTATTAGTTAATTATTAATATTATTTCAGCAAAAAAAAAAAAAATATTTATCTTAATTTATACTATACTCGAAAGAAAAAGATTCAAATGTCTTAATCTCTGGATACCTTGTCTTTCCAAGATGCTAAATTTTCTTTTAAGAAGTATTCTGCATATATTTACATTTCGAAACTACACAGATAAAAGATGAGCGTGGTACAATTCAAAACAATGTATATTCAAAACAACACAGAAATACATTTCTCAAGGCTTAGGATCTCGATAAAGATATCATTCAAACGTTTATCTGAAAAGCTTCCTTGTTTTAATCTTAGATTTTTATTTTCCTTTACCTGGGAAAACCAAGTTCACCTGGACAAGTTTGATTTATCATTTCTAGCTACAAGAGTACACATAATATTTTGCCGCTGTTTTGACTGAATTTCGTTTTCGAAAAAAATAACAAAATATAAATTATAATAAAATAACACAATTTCATATTTTTGAACTTTAATTGCAGCATTTTGGAAAGTATTCTTAACTAATGCATTTAAATTTTGATTGCATATTTAAACCAAAATAAAGTTTTCCAATTACAATAAATGGCATGTGTTATTTAAAGGCTTTTTGAATAGAATTCCTCCTTAAAATCAGATTTTTTTAAGAAGACATAGCAGTTCTGTATTTTTTTAATGAAAAGGGATTGAGATAATACAGCTAAAGTCAGATATGACCGTAATACAAAGCGTTAGAAAGATTTTCTTCTTTCCTTAATTTCTTATTACTTTCCTTCTTTCTTATCGCCCTTCGAACGAACCTAAGAAAAATGGACACGTTAAAATCAATAACTAAGTTGTTTTAATAAGTTTTCATTTCGAAGCTTATTTGTTGTTCGTATCTGAAAATAAAAAAATAAATAAATAAATAAAAAATAGTTTCCTGTAAGTTCAATAATTTTTTGTTTTTGTTTATTATTGGTTTAATATCTTTTTTATCATTTTTCATTGCTGATAGATGAGATATTTTAGAATTTTTTTTTTCATTTATATATTTTTAAATATTAATTATTGTAGCAGATATCCTTCTTAATTCAACTTATTGCTTATAAACGTATTGACTGATCATTTGGAAGTTACGCAGAACTATTGTCGACAGACCACATAATTCTAGACCAAGATCGAACGACGAGTTCGACAGCTGAATTGGCACATAATGCTCTCAACACTTCTACACTACATCGAAGTGAGAATTTTGACCCCTACCGGATTTAGTGTGCATCAATTCCTCTACACGGACAGTGTTTAATGACACCGAGGCTTGCACTGACGACTTAACAGAAGCAATACCAGCTATCATTTCGTGACCATGACCCCTAAGCTATATTCTTGGTTCAAAACAAATAAAACTTAGAGGAAATATACATTAAATGTATTTAAGATAATGTGTTGAAAAGAGAAAGGAGCAAACTTTCTAAACTATTTGCGGAAAATAAAGTTATATCTTTATTACTTATATACAGCGGAATGCGCTTTGCGTATTTTAAATAAGATTAAACCAAGAAGAGATCCTATGTTGAAAATTTTAGAAGAGATGGTTTTTTGTCGTATTAAAATTCTTTAAAAAATAAAACTATAAAAAAGGATAAAATAATACATTTTTTAAACGTACAACAAAAGTCTATACCAGGGGTTGGCATCCTATGTCACGAGTGCCACATGTGGCATGCAATACAAGTCTCAGTGGTACTCTGCACAACTTTACAAATTTTTAAATAGATGGAAGTTGATAAATTTGTCAAACAGCTTCAGAATTATGGACATTTACAGAATTACGAAAAAAATCTGAAAGATAACTCTAAAGATAAATTTACAGCTATTTTGTAAATTATTGAATGCCATTGCAGGAGAGATTTAATTGTTTGAAAAGAGAAAATTGCATGTACTCTGCTTTCCGCTTTTGATGCTGCATATCTAAGTGAAATAATCTTTCTTCATACAAAAATATTTCGATTCCGCAATTAAATTGTTTAACAACTGAATTTTCAGAATGGTGTCAAATTGAAAGTCACAGATTACACCCCTGATTTTGCGATATGAAAACAGAGTGATGCAAGCCCTAGGTTCGAATTAAAATTTTTATTTATCTTTTTATTTAAATGCAATGAAGGGAAATACTTATATTTTATGTTGTCTATTTCTTATTTTAATAAATATGTTTAAAAATATATAATATATGTACGATTTAATTATTTTTATTTTTGTTGAAGAAATAGTTATATTTATGCTTTTTATTTTGAGGCTAATAAATATCTTTAAATGATGCAAAATTAATACACAATAAAACTGTAAAACTTATTGATCTCTGTTCTGTAACTCTGCATGCATTATCAAGGGAATCGGATTGTTTCAAAAGTATCGCACTAAGTGGCACGCTGAATAATACTGGTAGTTTGGTTTGCCACACCACAGCTAAAAGGTTGCCGACCCCTGGTCTATACGATCTTTGAAAGTTATGATGAGGAAATTTTTATGGAATAAATAAAATACCTTCATTTCTTAAGAAAAATTTTGAAAACAATAATTCAGAATATCATTGATTGTTTTTCTGAGAGTAAATTAATCTTAGAAAGTAGAAATATATTAAAGAGAAGCTTATTTTGCTATGAAGAAAAAAAAAGCTGTTTTTTAATTTATCATTCGGGTTTTTAATTCCTTTTTAGAGGTAGATAGTAGAAATAATTATTTGAAAAATTAATCTTTTTATCCAACATATTTTATAAAACCTTTTAAAAATAGCCATATTAAAATATTTGTTATCGTAAAGAAAGGAAAAAAAATCAGCGAGTTAAGGTTATTTTAAGTTTATTTTGAAGAAGTTAATTAATGTTTTTGATTATTAAAAATAGTCTCATTTATTAAAATACATTTGGGATTTTATTCCTACACAGAGAAATATCTCCTACTCCCCCAAGCCATATTTTTAAAAAATCTATATAATGTATTCTCAAGTTGGAGGGGGAAGGAGGGGGAGAACGAACATAAAATTCCCTATTTAATTTCAATGAAATTCGTTGTTTCTCATTTATGCTTTTTCTTAAGCTGTAGATTAATTTCTTGAAAAACATGCTCTGTAGAGAAAAGCAAAGCAAGAAACAAGATTAAAATTCTGTTTGGTAAATTTAAATGAATGACAAATAATATTTAGTTTTACGAGGAATTAAACCCAGAATTGCATTTATATGCGAACAGGAGGATATCTAAAAAGATAAAACATTCATGCTGATTAAGTTCACTGACCGCCATAAAATGCAATTTACTTTACTGAAAACTACCTATGAAAAAAAAATGGGCTTTTATTCGACAACTTTCGCCCCGTTTATTCGACTTCCTTTTCTCTGGTATCTTTTTTTCTGTACTCTTTCTCCGTTATTACTTTTTTATTAAAATAGAAGCTGAGCAACCCAGCTGAACTTATATAAAACTGGTTTCCGAGGTTCATATGCAAAATGGAATGTTCTTTCTGTAAAATATCTTCTCTAAAATGTCAATAAATAAATATATGAAAATTCTTTGATAAAAAAATGAATTTCTTAATTTCTCCTATTTTTGCGTCTATTTTGTTGAGGGAAATCCCGATTTACTAAATTGTCCTAATTACACCCAACTCTTTTTTTACACGATAAATAAGTTCCCTAGAAAACTGCACAAAAAATAGTGTAAAAAAATACATGCGACTTATGATAAATTTGGGGATCTATTCTTCAACTTTAAAATATCTCATGTAAAATGAAAAAACTATTTATTTTCCCGAAAACTATGCAAAAAAGTAATAATAAAACCCATGTTGTTTATAAAACAAAAACAATTCATTTTTATTTTTTAAAAAAAATGAAATTAGTGCACAGTGAAAGTTCAGTCTATAAATACCTACAACTCACAAAAATTCAAGTTTAAATTAGGAATAAAACTACTAACCAACAACTATTCATCGTTACTTGATAATAAGCGTGTACGTTCATTACGAACTGGATTAAAAATGCTATCATCAATACATGAGTCAAATATTTATAGCACAACTGCCGGCTTTGATTCAAATGAAGAATTTCGTTCTTTATTAACGGCCTTTAATAGAAAGAATTATCATCAACACAAATTATATTGGAAATTCCACGATCAAACTAAAAATAACTTGAAAATCAACTTTTAGAACTATATTGAAATTATATATTGCATTCCATGAACTGAATATTTTAAAGCAAAATACAATTATACTGACGAACAAAGTGTTGTATTCAAATTGAAACACAATAAAATAAAAAAAAAATGATTATAAAATTCGGGTATTCCCCATAACTCCAAAAAAAGAAAAATGTGAGGGGATTCGTGCTCGAACAAAACATTCGCGTGTAAAATAGTATATTGTTGAGCCGTGTTATTTCAAAGTTGTGTAAAAAAAGACCGCGTAAAAAAAGAGTCGGGTGCAGTATAATATATACCGAAAATAAATATTCTCTGTTCACACATTAGAGTATTTGTAATTCCATACGGATTATAAAAATATTATTTAAACAAAACTCGACTATCATATTTCTTAATTCTTATTTTAGTTGAATGCTTAACGAAATAAAAATAGTCTTCTCTTTCATAAATTTGAGTTCTATTTTATGAAAAAAAATGTGTTGTCGGTTGTTATAGGTTTTCTCATTCAATTTTTATAGAGATAAATCCTTAAAAAAACAATGTGCTCGTGATCTTTTTAAAAAATCATAAAATATAATTTTTACTATAAAAATCATTGTTTTTCAATTTTTTTTACATCTATGTATTATTAAAAAATTGCGTTATACTTATAAATCAACTTAATTATGCTCGAAAGAACTTAAGTGATAAAATACGATGACAAGTGAGATGTTTTTGATTTGAAGAACTGAATGTTAAAATTTATCGACACTTATATAAAAGTACTTGCTTGAAAAATTCAACATTAGACTGGTAATCAGTCCTTATTAACACCTCCCCTACTATAATCGAATACTCCTTTCTCAGATTTGAAAGATATCAATCATAATTTATAATACATTTTAACTAATTTTCTCTCTTATTGAAACATCAAATACGTACTATTGGGGGTTAAATAGTTGTGAAATATCCTCTTTAACTTCAGTATGCTTCATTATTCAGCTATGTTATGAATAACAGTCTTCATGTTAATTTTGCAAAAATGCTTCAAACACTGTAAGTAAAGTCACACAAAACAGCATACACAAATTCGTAAGGACATATGCATTTCTTTTAAAAAGAGAAACTAGTAATTTTCAGCTTATTGTTATTATTTATTGAAAAAGCTTGTTGTGTTATATAATTGATGAAGATCGTTTTTTAGCCAAGAAAGAATACTTTTCAATAATGTTAAGTATAGGGATTACCTTAACCACAATTTTAGATTCTTCGAGACGAATCCAGAAAGTTCTCAGAAGATTATTTGACGAAAAAATACCAGAAGCTTCTAGAATGGCTTCACTGCCTATATAAGGATGATGCGGGAAAGCAACATGGGAAGTGTCAGAGTTTGACACCGACTCTGTACGTTTTATTTACCTTACGCAATATTGTGACTACGGACTTAGGTTGAGTAGAAGACAGAATACTCTGAAATGATACATATAATTTATTTCCATTGGGTTTTACAGTCATTGTATTTGTTAAATGTATTGTTCCGTTGTAAAAATATAAGAGGTGAAAAAAACTTCATCCAAAATTGGATAAACAGTGAATGCAAAGGCTGACAGATTGCAAACATTGTTGTATGTTTGGCATAAAACTGAATGCCACTACATTATAAATTGCAATCATTTTCCCAATGAATTATGATTAGAATGGCTATTGATATTTTCGATGTCTTATAAATGTAGTGCTGTGATATTAAGGATTTGAAAGGGATTTTTCTTCTTTTTTTCTTCAGATTTTTGTCTTATGATTTCAGCATTTTCAAACTTTTAAAAGATCTAACTCATGGCCCACTTTTTGTAACTAAACAGATTCACGTTAAAACATAAATCTTGGATAAACGCAAAATAGTTCATCTTATCTGATGAACCAATAGCAATATTTTTTCCAATGTGATACTTAAATTATGACTTTGGTGAATATTTAAAATACACATGTATACATTTGTTTTAAAAATATCTATCTATGTTTATTTTACATTGTGTTATAACTGAATTAACATAATACACAAGAAAAAGGAGTATCTTTCGAGCCTTATTAAATTTATTTATGAAATATTTTCAAATACGAACGAATCTTGAATTTTATATATGTTTTTAAGTAAAAATTAAAAAGTATATTTTAAACACGAAATTAAGCTTTCCTTTAAAAAAATTACCCACTTCCGTCCCTTTTGACGAAATCACTCCCACAAAATTCGACAAACGAGAGGAAAGATGTTACACATCAAAAACTGAATTAAAATATACAGTAAAAAAATCAAACTTTATTTGGAAACTTATTGTAGGAATGAGTTCAAAAAGATTGGCTTTTAACTTAAGAAAAAACGATATTTATTGAATTCAATTAGCCAGGAAGATAACCATGACATTGCACTTAAATATGCATACCTCATCACAATATTCCCACGTCAGTAACAGGAAATTACTCGTGCACTTTCGCTGCATACCTGCATACATTATACTAAATGGAGCTTTTCACTTAATGAGGAGCATAAAAATAAACTGCAGTTTAATGAATTCCCGAGTGATTTGGAAATAAACTGCGATTACCTTCCTACTTTTATCACAGTTTATCTTTGGAGACCCGAGGAATCTTCCTAATCCGTATTCGCCAGCCGCCCTCCTCAAGGGAGAGGCTCCAAAGCAACGGCAGATAACTGGGGACGCGTGTGCACCCATTAAATTTGCGGTTTAAAAACCGTGGTTGTTCTATTACACACGTGAGTGCATTTTTTGTGAAACGTCCGGTATGAAGGCACATTAGACGCTGGAAAAGTCAGCGGGGTGGTGCTCGAAACCAGTCAGGCCTCACGAGGTCCTTGCACTAGGCGGAGGAACAGGGAGGGAGATAACTCACCCCGGGGGGCTTAACACCCTAATAAGAACAATTCACTCGAGCAAGGACCTCAGTCACATACGTGCTGATTTTATTCGCAAAATGTACTTGTTGAAAATCAAGTTTTCTGAGGTAAAAACGAACAAAATTGCGGCGAACATTAAATGCGAATCGGGTCCTCGATTTCTACACAAATGCAGAAGCGAAATGATATGGGAATTTATCTCTCGGTCTCCCTTCTTTTGCGACGTGTTAAGCGGTAATAACAGGAAAAAAAATGCACGCACAGGTCAAGAGAGGGAGAGAGGTTGGGGGAATACGAACTGGTATGTAAAAGTGACCTTGAAAATAGAAAGTGGCACCCGGAAAGAGTCGTAAAACGGTCGAGCAGGAACTATGGTTCTTGCCTGTTTCATAACTTGTTTATTTTATTTCGCTTTTTCCCTCCCGCCATCTCAGTCTGCTTTCTTTTTCTATTAATTTTTTGTCTGAAAATTTAAACAAAGGGAGTGAAATATTTTTCACACAGACTATAGAACTGTGAATTTTGTACGGAGCAGCACTTTTTTTTCTCTAAAGTATAAGCGTGGTGAATTGACTAGTTGATGATCGCAAAAGTGTACTTTCAGGGAGGTCTTCAATTGTTTTGGGCCTTACAAATACGTACTTTCAGGTAGGTCTTCAATTGTTTTGGGCCTAAGAAGCACATACCACCATTTTTTATTTGCATACTACTTTTATTTTTTATACATACTTCTAGATCGACAATCCTTTAAGTTCTCATGAGGAATGTCATTTCTTTTAAATAAACATATTTCGTAGAGGTAAAACTTATTTTTATGCTTATCTATTTTTTTAATTTTATTTTTAAGCTCTCATTTTCATACCCGGCGAATAACGTGTAAGTTTCAGTAAGTTTCGATTTTATTATTTTGTGTGTGTGTGTTAAAAGTGCGCGTTATACGCCGGATTTTACGGTTATTTCAAACACTTCCAATAGTAACATTATTGATAACGGATTTACCATAGTACCATTTTTAATACACCAAAATTTCCCGAAATGGAACTAGTTAGACACTTGACGTATTAATTTATTTTCCTTAATTTATTTCTAAATTATACATTTGATAATAATTGTTGATATACAATACAACAATCGTTTCACTGTAATCGAGTGAGCTGTGAAGTTTATGATCCTTAGATGAGGAATCACCACATGTATAATTATATGTAGAATCAATGATTGATTACAAAATGTAGATTTTCTCTCTCTTAGAAAATCCACCCGGAAGGCATTTTTCACAGGATTTTCTTCTGGTTTTTGTACTTAATGTGAGTCCATGCTCTAAAATAATATCAAGAGTATAAAATCTAATCATATATATATATATATATATATATATTATTTTCTTAATTGCCTGTAAATCGAACACTGAAACAAAATGCATTTTATTTATTTATTGCCAAATTAAAAAAAAAAAATGTTTCCTACATTACCCGAATATATCTGCGCCCTCAAAAAGTATATAATTATACTCATCGATATTTAAAACTATAAGTGTTTAAGAAGGTTCATTTCAATATACAACAAAATTCTTAATTGAACAAAAGTGATTGCAGTGCCTTAAGAGGAAAACAGAATGAAACTTTGCTTTGCAACAAAGAGAGACAAAGGAAAAACAAACCGACCATCTAATTACCGAGAAATAGATATGTAGAATAGTACCAACATACAGAAACTTTATTTTACACAGGTGCTAGATTTGTGTTGGTAACATATTGTACTAAGTGTATGTTTTTATATCCTGCTTCACGAAGCTCATCCTGAATCAAAGGAAACGTAGGGTTAAGAAAAGGGCATGCTGTTTCATAAACAGATATGATTATTTACAGAGCGTGATAAAACCTAAAAATATGCGTAATATATATATATATATATATATATATATATATATATATATATATA
>BMAV01012740.1:104965-118549 GCA_019973955.1 Trichonephila inaurata madagascariensis
GTGGCATTGGGGAGCGAATAACTTAACTTTTAATCGGCAGTTAAGGGATTATTTGTAAACCGTACAAAAATTAACAAGATAAGTATTAATACAAGTCTATGGGGCCAATGGTAATTATCAAACTTGTTCTTAACTTAGTATTGTTAAACTAATTACAAAATACATTTTACAATACTCATATATTTATAAGCGTATATGTGTAATATGTAAATGTGTATTTCATTTTTATTACGTCAGAATGTATTTTGTTTGTTTACTTTCTGTAAATTAATAATTTTTTGAAATAATCTTTTGTTTTCGACTTTTCAATATGCTCGCGCCCCCTCGTAGAGTTATCACGCCTCTCTAGGGGGGCTCGCCCCACAGTTTGAGAAACGCTGACTTAAACGTAAATGAATTATTTTTCCATGAACTTTCCCAAAATCCAGGGCATATTTTAACACGTATAACTGTCTTTCCGTCTATTTGTTACAGTACAATTGTACATCTTAATAGCTATCTAACGGAAATTTGGCATAAAAGAAATTTGATTTTAAAGAATAAAGTTTTTAAGACTATCTTAAATAAAATTATAATTTTTTTTACTTATAAAACTATATTTTATAAGTAACTGGGGGAGGGGGAGACCCCTTATCCGCAAAACGGGGGACAAACCCCCATTGTACAAATTATACAACTGTTCATATTTATTGCTCAGATTGTAAAACTGTAATTTACGTGTATTATGTAAGTCTGTTTTTTCCAATATATTGTAAGCAAGAGAAAAATAAACTTCACGTCTTTATCTCCGCATTATAATTTGTACTTCAATTTAGTGCCTCTTCAAAAACAATGTTCCTAATCACCTCCTCTAAATTGTTTTGAATTTTTATTTCATCTTTGCTTCTGTAGCGTGACAGAACCATGTACTATTGTCAATGAGTAACTCCTGTACTATACCTTATGTTTAAATAAATTCATTACAGCTTCACGAAACCTTTTCTTATGAGAAAGAAAATTATCCTAATGGAGTATTATTGAATTTGATTAAAAATAACAAAAAAATGCACTTGCTTTCTTTTTCTATGCTTGCACTTGTTCCTCTTTTTTATTTTTATCTATTTATTGATTTACTTTTTTGCTAAATCCTACAATATTTTTTTTGGTTATTCCAATGAGAATTTTAAGTAAAATATAAATAAAATGAGATACAAATATTTCATTAAGGAATTCATTTTCCTAATTTTTTTTCAATATGTTAAAATACACCAGGTATCTTTTAAATATTTTTTCAACTTGCTGCACTTATCTAATGTATTTTAATACAATTTTAAATGTTTTTGTTACCACTTCTGCGCAGTATTATTACGATTTAATGAAAAATTTAAAAAAAAAGAAGTTGTAACTAAATCTTAATTTCAATTAATTTACGTTTTTTAAATTTTTCCATGAAAGATGTCTTGGATTTTGCCCCTTTCATAATTTTAATCTATGCTAGGTTTCCTTCTAATTTTAGTGTAGAAAAAGTACAAAAATTATTTTCCATCAATTATCATTGTATATACACTCACTTCCAAAAATAAAGCACGAAGATGTAAAATGCAAAAAAATCAACAAATACTGCTTTTATTGACACAAAATTTGAGAGCAAAGTAGCATATATATTTACACATAAAACAAAATCAATAATTATATACAGAATTGAAAAAAATATTAAATTTTTGTAACTTATCAGATAATGTCATACTGGAGGCTTAAACAGAATTATGTATCAAGTGAAAATAAACAGCATAAAATGAAAAAAAAGGAAATTAAAAGGGTATGTGATCCCTCCTCATCTGTATGCAAAGTTTACACCTTCTGACCATGCTTTCAATTAGGTGGTCAACCATCACAGAATTAAGTAATCGCCATTCATCTTGTAGAGCAGTTTCCAGCTCAATAAAAGTGCCTGGAGGTGGAAAACGTGAAGATACAGCACGGCCGAGAGCATCCCAAAGATTTTCAATGGGATTAAGGTCGGGCGAATATGCTGGCCACTCCATACGCGCATCCCTTCACTCTCTAGGTAGTCATCGACGATGTCAGCTCTATGGGGACGGGCGTTATCGTCCATTAAAACAAAAGGGGTGGCAACTGCTGCAGCGTACAATCTCACAATGGGTTCTAGGACTTCATCTCGATAGCGGACAGCCGTCACTGAACCCCGTTTAAAGATGTGCAGGTCGGTGCGGTATCCTAATGAAATCCCTGCCCATACCATAATACTTCCACCTCGGAATGCGTGATGTTCGGTGATGTTTTGGGGCTGATTGCGTGTTACTTGTTTACGTCACATCCTTATACGCTTGTCATCTGGCTCCAGAGCAAATCTTGACTCATCAGTAAACATGACATTGCCCCAGTCAGACACAGTCCAATTGCCATGTTCCCGGCACCACTTTAATCGTGTCCCTCTTGATTGGACGGATAGAGGAACACAAACTCGAGGTACCCGAGCATACAGTCCATTCATATGTAATCTTCGGCGTACAGTAGCTGCAGATATAGCCTTATCAATGGACGCTGTAACCATAGATGTCACTAGTGTGGAGGTCGCTCTGCGATTCCGCTTGGCTTCAATATCAATATATCGATCTTCCGCGGGGGTTGTAACCCTTGAGCGACCGCCTACGGGCCTTCTGTCAACTGTCTGTGTGGTTTGGAATTGTTTCCATAAACGTGAAATTACAGAACGATGAACGCCGAAGAAAAGAGCAACATCTGTGATCGACTGTCCTGCTTCAATGAGCCCCACAGCACGCCAGCGCTCAGAATCTTCCAATTGTTTCCTGGAAGTCATAGAAACACGTATGTCTTGAAAACAAATTGTATGAAAGTTTTAAACGCCTTCTATCAGCACTTACAATCAACTTCTGTAACCCTTCATAAAGCTGGCCTCTTATTAGACTGCCCTTTTTGAATATTTCTTGACATGAAAGCACGACTGGCTGTTACCTAACATATTTGCGTACTGCCAACTACCTCTGCAGCGAATTGTACCCTCTTCAATTCTGATTGGCTTCCGGAAATTAGCATGTTCCTCTCCGTGCTTAATTTTTGGAAGTGAGTGTATGTGCATGTGTGTGTTTGTGATATTTCCTTTTTCTCTCTCTCTCTTTCATAATTCTATGTATCTAGAAATTTCTGTTTCTCATCTGAATTCTAATATTTTTCCGAATTCTGCAACTTTAAATATCTGTTAAGACGTCTTCAAGTACTTTTAAACTACTTTCCATTAATTTTTCTAAAAATATTTTTTAAAAAAATGCTGTTCTATTCTTCCCGACTGATAAATACGCAATTTTTTTTAAAGAAAAACTCCACGAGATTTATATCTTTAAATGTTTTGAAGTATTGACAATTAAGCAAAAATATTGATTAGCATCGATGACTTTAAAATAAAAAATAAAATATGATCAATTTCAAAGATTTATTTTAATTCACTGAAATTTTTAAAAAAAACACACACCTAAAAAACACACTTTTCTAGTCAAATATTTTGGCTGCTCGAGAGTGCATGAAATTTTCTATCACTTTTTATTTACGTAATCTATTCAGACGATTGAATCGAATTTATCTGTTGAAAGTGAATATACCGCTGAAAAGTGATATAAGCCAATTCCATTTGAATGATCGATTCATATCAAAAGAAATATGTAAATAAAATTACTAAGCATTTCGTTTCATAGACAAATAGAATTTAAATTTATGTAGAGTAATACAATATAATGTATTCTGAAATAGACAGAGAGCAAAAAAAAAAAAAAAAAAAAAAAAGTAGTAATTATAATAATAATTTCAGCCGATTATATCATTCAGTTGTTTCAAACCCCAAATCAACTTTTTTATGCATTGAAATATATCGTTTCAAAGTGGATCTGGATATTTAAGATCAAAACTTAGAAGCAGTTTTTAACAGGAAAAAAAAATTGTTGATCAAAATTGAACAAAATATAGCTATGAAAAGCATTTTTAAAGTAATAATGCAAATCAACAGTTTCATGTAAATCATATTACTATTCTCATAATAGTTATGAATATATAAATATATAAAAGGCATAAATAAAATTTAACTTATGCTTAAGATATTTTATGTTTATTATAGTTCTAAAAAGCTAACCTTGCTTATATCCTATAGGTGTGGTGTGTAAGTTAGAAAAAGAGGCACTAATTTAAGTGTTGTCCAGTCATTTAATCAAGCTTCAGTATTACGCGATTGTTTCTTATAGCTCACGCGTAGCTTTGGAACGATTTTATTAAAACACAAATAAACTAATTATATGTTTGTATTTAAAATTTATTGCTGAATAATTTTTAACAATTTAATGACATTTTTAATTAAACTATTAAACTTCAAAACGACTTCTTTATAAATTATAATGGTTAAATTGTTATATATTTATATTACGTGCAATTAAATTATTTGGATTATTACGCATTATTGAATAAAATTGTAAACTGATTAGAAAGAAAACATAATATGAATTTTTACATGTAATTAAATTTATTTGAGTTTCTATAATTCATTTTTAGAAGTTCTAACATTCATTTCTTTGAGAAATTCCTCAGAGACATATCTCGTAATAAGGCACTATATCCTATGTCATTTATTTTTATGTGGAAGCTCTAAGTGAGCAATGAGAAGAGCTATAAATGACGCTAGAGTAGCGCGAAAGAGGAAGAAAGCGTTTTACTTCTCTAGATTTCGTATCAACAAATTCAATGTTTTCACAAATTATGACCTATTGTTAATCTCTTTATGAATCGTCCTTCGAGAACTTCTCATGATAATGCATTCAAATCTAGCGTTGCTGGAATACTTTAACATCTTGTTCATGTGCAGTTGTTTGATTTGATACGCCAGTAATAACATAAATTTTGTCCAAAGTTGTATGAGTGACAAACTAGACGAACTTAAGAAATGTAATATAACAATCAAGCAAATGTAAAGAGCGTAATGATCAGCAATACGTTTGCCGTATCAGTGAATATGTTTAATTTTTCATATATTTAGAAGCAGATATCCTTATATGGAAAATAATACAGTAAGAGTATAATACTGGCAATAAGAAAGATAAAACTATTCAGACACAATATTGCCAATGTGAATATAATATTTTACGCAATACGTAATTTTATTTTTTATGAAAAAGGTTTTCCTCTTCTTCAGCTGCTATAATAATTTAGATACTTGTTACGAATGTGGTTATGAGTAGGAAGCAAATATAAATAATATTCGAAAGGATTTTCAAGAATTTTTTTTTAACACAAAGGAAATAATTTAGGGTTTAAAAACAGATTTCAGCTTTTTATCTAACAAGGGGAGGGCACGACTAAGGAAATTCATTTGGGATCGAGACTTGGTGTTATAGTAGTACTCTTTTAGGGTGTTCACCCCTCAATGTAATTCCGTCGAATGGCCAGTCAATTCGGAGAAATCAGCCTTCAAAATTCATGCTTAGCTTTTATACAATTAAATTTTAATTTTCCGCAACGAATTCGTAGCTTGATTGGTAAATCGTCTGCATTCTATGCTGGAGGTTAGGGTTCGATTCCACGCGATCAACTTTTTCTCTTCAATTCATTTAATTATTTTTTTAAATTAAATAAATTTATTTATGAAAGGTTTATTAAATATTAAACTATATTTTTTGTAGTTATTTTGTATTTTATAAAATTAAAAAAATTTAAAATATATAACTTAAATTTTTTACTAGTAAAATTATTAAAAATTATTATTAATTAAAAATATTTAAAATAGTTATTAAATAAAAATATTTAAAATAATTATTAATGAAAAGTATTAATAATTAAAATTAGTAAATTAATTATTAATTATTAAAATTAATTAATTAATTACTGTTTATACTAATTAATTAATTACTGTTTATTATAATTAATTAATTATTACTAAGCATTAGTATTAATAAAAAATATTATTAATTTATTATTAAACTTATTATTACTTTATTATTAAAATTATTAATTTATTATTAAAATTATTGTTTATTCTTAAAAATATGATTTTTTATTGAAATTATTATTAATTTATTATAGAAATTATTTAAATAAACTTTTTGAAATTAAATAAATTTATTTGAAAAGGACTTATTAAATATTTTATAAAATTGTAAAATAATTAATTTAATAACATATAAAAAAGACATTTTTTTCTTATATTAATTATAAAATAATTAATTTAATAAAAATAATATATTTTATAAATTATTTTATATTATATATAATATTTTATTTATAGTATATTGTATTTCACACTATAAAACTATTTGCAACTAATTTTTTTTGTAAACTATCATTTAATATTTATTATATATTTTATTATAAAAATTTTTATTAATGTAAAATATATTTATAAAATTTAATATAATTATTTATATATATATACAATCAAAGTAATTTTTTTATTTTATAAAATACAAAATAATTACCAAAAATATCATTTAATATTTAATAAACCTTTCATAAATAAATTTATTTAATTTAAAAAAATAATTAAATGAATTGAAGAGAAAAAGTTGATCGCGTGGAATCGAACCCTAACCTCCAGCATAGAAAGCAGACGATTTACCAATCAAGCTACGAAATCGTTGCGGAAAATTAAAATTTAATTGTATAAAAGCTAAGCATGAATTTTGAAGGCTGATTTCTACGAATTGACTGGCCATTCGACGGAATTACATTGAGGGGTGAACACCCTAAAAGAGTACTTCTATTACACCAAAGTAGAAGTTTTCTGAAAGTAAAATATTTGTGTGTATTATTCCGTTTTTTAAGGAAATCGCCACTAGCCACAGATTGTAGCTAAAATGAGTGCAGGGAATCATTTAAACGTTGAATTGTGATGGAGAGCCATTGGTAGACTAGAAGCTGGATAATTATACTTGGAATTCCCTCGTTGGCCACAGATGTTCCATGTGGTGGTCTCAGGATTATTGCAAGAGACATTATCCAAGAGTCGCAATACCCCTGCGGAGAACCGCTATGTGGCTTTTAATGTAGATGTAGTTTCTTGTCAACTGTCTCAAGACGTCTCTGCTGCGTCTGGAATAATGGTTATTGATACAAACCATGGGTAGACGGCTAGCTGAGAGGAGCCTTTATGTCCGGAAACTGGTGCTTTGTGTTGTCCTTAGGTAGTTTTCCAAGAGATCTTGCCTATCTTGGAACCATGAAAACCACTCTTGGATAGAGCAAGATTGGCACCATGTTCTCTTCAGTGACAAATCACTATTCACACAAATCCTTATAATGAAAACTTGTAGATGAAATTCAAACTCGTCCAAATCTAGATTTCATCGAGAATCGCTGAGGGATTCTTGACGAGTTTTCAACTAGAGATAACGTGGGAAACGCTGTCATCCTGAAAACACCAGAGAAATCGATTGCTTTGGTGGCACTGGAATCCTTGTATGTATGGGGAGTGATATTGTTGGACAATCACATACACACTACTCTATACTCCTTTGCTGGTATAGTAACAGTAGAACGCTCTAAGGATGATGTTCTCGACGTGTGACTTCTTCAATGAGCTATGGGAGATCAGTTCGTTTTTATGGTTGATAACACCAGATGACATATAGCAGCTTTGTCGATGATTATATAGAAGAAGAAGATGTTTACAGTATGGTATAGAGGTCCAGAACTCAATCCAGTAGAGCACTTTTGGATTGCTCTAGGAAGAGCCATTGCATGTCGTCAACCTCCTCCAAGGACCCTTCAGGTGTTAAAATAAGCTCTTCTGGAAGAGTGGGAATCATTGTCCCAATAGTTGATCGCCTTATTTATAGTATGAGAGTTCGTCGTGACGTTTGTATAGCATTACAAAGTGGCCACAATTTATGACGTATCTTATTTTGGCCAATGTCGCTTCCATTTGCATATCAGCCTACATTCAACTCCTGGGAAATTTGTTTTGTTACTATTTCTTGCGCTACAGCATAAAATATTAGTACAAAACATATATCCAAAAACAACTACATGTAATGAATTTATAAAAAAAGTTGTGTGTAATTTAAAGTATCACGCTGACTCAATTAATGAACTATGTCCTTCCAACCAGGAGGACTACTCTTCCTCCGCGCGCGCGAATGCTACTGCTTAAAGTCACAATGATGATGACAGTAATGAGTCATAAAAACGATGATTAAAGAAGCAAACGAAGAAGCAAATGCAAGGCCATAGACAATGATATGCGTGTGATCTGTGGGTATCCAGAAAAATCATGATAATTCAAATGAAGACGGTGAAGATATCTCGTTTTAGGATGTCCTAATAAATAGAATTTCATATTCTTAACCACTGTTATTGCAAGTATTGCAAAGGGTGTTACTACTGGTGCCGAACCACGTGAATAAATGTTTACTAGGGAAAAAAAAGTAAAGATAAAATAAGAGAAAGAATTACACAGTTGGCCAAGCTACGACGTGGAATAAAAATGACGATGACTGATCTATGATTTATCTTTCTGTTTGTAAATGCCTTTGTGTATTAGGCCTTAATTACATATTGTGAATGCCTAATTATGTATTTTATGTGATCTGATTTACCTAAGACTGTGTTTTGCATCGGTGCAATTTACATTTCAAGTATTCTTCAGAAGTCTATTCAGGACTGTTGCCGTGCTTTTCTCGGAATAATCAAAAGCTGCGAGTCTACTTTTCATTCTTAATTTGATATTATTTAATTCTAATTTTTTTTTATAACGAAACTGAGAAACGAATCTCTTAGTGAAATTGAGGAGGTATGCAACGCATTCACTGAAAAAAGAAAAAGTATAATTTATATATAATTTTATATTTGACACAGATATTGATAAAATAAAAGTAAAAATATTTTTGATTTTGGACTTCAAGCAAAGGATTTTGATTTTATACCTAAGTTAAAAATATTTTTAAGTTATAAATATTTTTTTTTTGGAAAGAGCTTATTACTATACGCAGAATTCTGAATATTCAATTTGAGGGAACCAAAACCGAAATAAGTGACTAAATATAATTGCTTTTAAGGGATATCAGCTTGCTTTCTAAAAAGTATTCAAAATTCAAATAAATTTGAATCAGACAGCGAAACAGAAGTGACAAAACAAGATTTGCTTATGCAATGCAAAAACATGAGTCAGCAATGATCTTTAAAGGGTGTGGGAAAAACGGAAATCTTATTTCAAATGTGTCTATAAGCTTTTGTGATATTGAAAATGTTATTTTTCCATTTAATGATGAGTCGTATGAAAAAAATTCTGCTTGGGTTGAGCATTTGCTCAACCCAAGCAGAATGTTTCCAATCTTCCAAGAAGAACCAAGCTCAATTTTTCCAATCTTTGTATCGATCTTCAAAAATTTATTTTAGCTAGATGATCACTTCGTGGTAATGCTTTATTATTCATTAAAATAAAATTAAATATTACTAATAGTGTAAACTAAAGTAAGCTTTGATCGCTGAGTTTGAGGTTGCATTTAATTCTGCTCATTTACATGAAATGTTGAGTAAGTGATACATGGAAGAGTTTAAAACATTATATAGCTATATTATTTTAAAATAAAGCAGTTATGCAAACGCGGATAAATTTAAGATATTCCGTTTATGTAATATATTATACGATGCATCAATGGCACATTTAAAACCAAATTAATTTTACTCAGATGCAAAGAATTATGCGATTTTAGAAAAAAATTTATATAGAGAAACTTGACAATTTTTGTTGATCGTAAACGATATTAATCAAGGCCAGAATGCTAAATCTTGTTTTGATTGTGGTGGTATAGGACACTTATCTAAATTTTGAATGTGTTAAGATGGGGGTTAAAACAATTTTGATGTCAAAACTTCGGATTCAAAACGTCTGAATGCACAAAATTAAGTATGGAAATTAGACCATTTTTTTTTTTTTTTTGAAACTAGAGTAAATCTGAATATTACTAAACTAAGGAATGGAAACACCATAGCTCGCATTGGTGATTTATAAAAATTAACTCATTAACTGATACTGGATTTCATACAAGCTACTGTGCTTACTAAAAATGTTTTCGACAAATTAAAAATCGGAGAATTGAAACCATCCAATTCAATTTCATGAGGAATAGGGAATTGTAGAATAAAACCCTTAGGGGCTCTTTAAGAAAAAGTATGAATACTACATTAAATGCACTACTAACCTATGTGTCTGTGCTTCAAAAATAATAATTAAATTTGTTTTGTTACATGTTTCGATACTTAATTATTGACTAAGCTATTCTTTAAGGGTTATTATTGAAAATATAATTCTAAGAAATTAAATATCTATCAATAAATCAAGTAAAAAATAAATCTCCTTAAAACATAAATTCAGTGATTCTTAATTTCTCATTAAATTTAAATTATCTATATATCAAGCGTATAAAGTGCATTTGGAATTATTTATAACTGTTATGGATAGCAGAAAAAAAAAACTCTTTGAAACTCTTAAAATTCAGTTTTAAAACGCTGCCATTCAAAACTGTCTGTTACGAACCTGCACCATTTGACAAACAACGCAGAAAACGAGCGAGGCACATAAATTTGCGAAGCATCAAAATAGGAAAAACAAAGCACTGGAAAAAAGCTCTTCAAATCTTGTGTTTTTTATTTATTTTATTTCCAGCATCACAAACCAGTTTTCCAAGTTCAATTTTCATTATCTGAAAGAACTTTCACCAAATAACAGACTATAAATGTGTCTGAGTCACTGTCGTGGAAGTCCGCAAGTCGTCATTCTATATTTATCGGACGATCAAGATAGGTTCATTTCATTAAAATCTTAAAGAAGAGATATTTACATCATCATTCCGCCGTATGATTATTTGTTTAATACATATCCTTAAGAGTAGAATGCTTACTCTTGATTTCTTTCTTGCCCGCTGCTTGATGTGCTTCTTTTTTGGATCAACGTAGATGATATCTTTCTTGTAATAGTTATTCTTCGCTCACATAGCTATATAATGCAAGAGTAGTTCATAATACAGTTCTTTCTTTGTGCTTTTATTGCCTCTCTTATACCTATTTTCGTTCCGTTTTTTTGCGCTGCTTTTTGCACGCAAGTTACAAATAGTGCAATGGAACGTTTTAATTTAGTTTATGATGTTCCAATTTCATCGAACGCAATTTTTTATAGATACTCAAGCTCAAACTGTCACATAAACATTAAAATGCTCGATTTTTTTTGTGAAGTTAAATTGTGTCTTGAAATCTTTACATGAATAAAAATTCATGGATCTAGTTAGTCTTTAAATAAATATTTTCTAAAAAAATTAATTTTTTTAAAAGTGTTTATAGCTACTGAGTAAAATATTTTAAGGCTCTTGTTTCTTAAGTCTGCTCTCTGATGAGTATGAATAAATGTATGATATGTGTTACATGTTCAAAAATAAAAACAAAAAGGATTATTTAATAAATGTTTATGAGTATTCATTAAATTATAAATTAATAAAACAATTCACTCTAAGAATTTTGTTTAACGAAAAGATGAAATAAATCTATGTTGCTGAATTCAGCGATCGCCTACAAAACATGCCACTTTCATTTTTAAACTTAATTTCTAAATTGTATGAGTAATACTGCTATAGAAAATAACACTCTTAATCTTTTAGCTGTCATGCCTGATATTGCCCCGGGTATAGCACTAGGGCTCCAAAATGTTACGCCCGAGTATTATACGGGATAATTTTTTTTAGTGCACCTCATTGTTATACCAGAATACATACCAAGAGGTTTATTTTGGCCTCAGTTACAAAAAAGCAGAATCATAGCTTTCGAAAAAGGTAAGGTTTTAGCTACAAGGTGAAAAGAGAAAAATGATGTGTGTTTGATGAGCAGTATTCATGATACTGCCATGATCAACCACAAAAATAAAACAAAACAAAAAAATGAGGATGTACTCAAGCCAAAAATTGTTTTTTACTACAATCTAACTATGGGCAGTGTAGATGACTGCAATGAGGAAATATAATTTCATATCATCCTAAGACTCCAGAAAAGAAATTATAAACAGATATTTATACAATTACAAGACAAGGTATTCTGAAACTCATTTTTGCTCTATAAAAATGTTCTTGGGAATCGAATGCAAGTTGTAGAAGAGCTTTTACACAAATATAATGGCCCAGCTTTCTGAAAAAAGATTCCTGGCAGACCACCTACAATAGATAACCCTGCCTGTCTTATTGAACGGCATTTTGTATTCCATATTCCTCCTACTCCTACGAAACGTAAGCCTACAAGACAGTGCATTTGTTGTTCAAAAAAGGATGCAAATGGAAAAAAAGATAAGGAAGAAACACGATTCTGGTGTAATGATTATGGAGTTGGCTTATGCTTATAAAAGTGTTTCCAATTATACCACACTAAACTTAATTACCGAACTAATGAAACCTTTTTATTAATTTTTATTTGAGAAGATAATGTTCCACTAGAAGTGAACTTTACCATTGTCACACTGTGTAGTCGCCACATCAAGCGAAAATGCAGTTGCTACAAAACCTTAAGAATTTCCATGTATGGAGTTCTAAATATCAATTCTTCACTTTTAAGTATATTTTACTTTATTTTAAACATTTGATGTTTTCAATAAAAAATTTGACAATTTGTGTACCCAAATCCTCAAAATAACTTGACAGTTAATGGGTGTTGGAAAGCTAAAATCTTATTTTTTTTGACAATTTGAGATTTTTACATTTTCAAATTGTATAGATTTTAACCTTTCTAAAAATACCTTACTTTAACCTCTAGGGTAATTAGAAGCCCTTAACACTAGATTGCTAAAGGAAGTCATTTTGACTGCTTTTTAATTTCAATTAGAAATATATATAATGACACATTTCTTAGAGTTTTTTAGAATATATATATTTTTTTTCAAGTGAAGTAAATTTTTATTTATTGTTATTATTTACTAATAACTTGTTATATGACTGTAAATAATATAAAAAATATTAAAAGTTAATTTTAAACAAATTTCTTTACACATTAATCATTCTTTCACAATGCAGTCATTTTGACTGCTTTTGGGCAATATAGGTATATATTAAGTTTCAGTCCTTCTAGTGTAAAAACCTATACTTAAATAATCGTTGAAACTGGGTAAAGCCCATTTGAAAGGCGAAAAATGTAAACAAAGTACTTCGCTTTTGATTAAAAGTTCTCAACATCTGATATAAACCTAAACAAGTATCGTTTATTGTAAATTGAGCCTTTTACTTTTTTATTTCCTAGCCGACTTTCCTTTTTTATTTCCTAGTCTCACTGCATACATTAAAATCAATTTATCTCAAAATGTAAATTTTGATGTGCGATGTATCTTTTATGAGAAACTATTGATTACAGGTATGTGAATTTTTTATGATATATTTATAATGATGTCTAATACATACTGAAATGAGCTTTTTGTAAAAAACTGAAAAAAAATTTTTTACAAATTTTTTATGTGAAAAATGGGTCAAATTTCGCAATGTTTGATAAAATTTTTAAAAAAATTCAAAATTAGCTAAAAGCTCATTTCAGTGTAATGAGAAAGGTGTACTTTAATTGTATGAAAAA
>BMAV01012740.1:123549-137213 GCA_019973955.1 Trichonephila inaurata madagascariensis
CTCGATTTAACTAACCCCTCTTAACGAATTTTTCTCTTTCCCCGATTACAATTCAGACAAACGCTCCTATTTAACGAATAATGAACCTCGAATTAACGAATTATTTTAACAGTTGAAAAAAACATTTAGTTCGTGTTAGAAAAAATTAGATTTTTTTTTCAAATAACATCCTTTTTGTCCGGAACAGAAAAAAGAATTTTCTTGTAAGTAATAACTTTTCGACGGCAAAGAGTGCAGAGCGTTATTAGACTTAACAGGTTTAGATGAGTCATGAGGGTAACCTTCCGTGTTAGTTTTGAACAGGACATGAAACTTCTTTCTTGTCTCATCCCACTCCATAACGTAGGGAATATTTTATGATCTTAACGATTATGTTGCATTGGATGACGTACTACCTATAAGTGCAACTGAAGTTCAGGAAACTGTTGATTTGTCGGAGCCAATAAATAGCGATTCTGAGATGCATTATAAAAAATGTTACATTTTCTAATAATTTACATTGTTTGGAAACTGTGAAAACATACCACATGCAGCAGGATATAAATGACGCAGTATTTCCTTCTGTGCATAAAGTCGAAAAAAGAACTCTTTCAAGTCAGGAATCAAAAAGATATTCAGAGAAGTATTTTAAAATTTCCAATTAACTGGCTCGCGTAATAATTCACTAATAGCTGTTGAATAAAAAGTGTAAAATTTCTAACTATGAATACTTTTGATGTAGTTGCTTATTGTTGAATTTCCACACAAAAAGTAAATGCAAAAAATTTGTTTTTCATTTGGACACCGATATAACGAATAATCCCGATTTAACGAACAAATGGTTTTGTCCCGATGAATTCATTAAATTGGGGTTCGACTGTATATATATATATATATATATCAAGACTTGGAGTAATTGAAAGTGCAGCCGTTTATCAAATGGTACTTTATTTCAATGCTTCAGAAAATCGTTCTGTACCCCCAAGCCATAACAAGAGACGAGTACTATTTCAGCGTCGATCAGGAACAAATGTGTCGTTCGTTCACGTGTTTTCAAAGTCCACCGAAGTAGAAGTCAAAGTACTTATGCGGGAGATGGGTTGAGTTGTAATGGTAGGAAGTTTACCCCAACTGAAATATAAAGGGCGCTGGGGATTGATCACATATATTTATTGAAAATTTTTTTTATACTTATATAATAACAGTAACGCAAAATGAATGCACTTTTCTTTCTTTGAGAAGATAGTTCTTTATTTTAGGATAAAAAGAAAAACTTTCTTTTATTGATTCCAAAGAAGAATCGCAGCTTTTAATAATAAATGCTCTTATATCTAAAAGAACCTGTTTCTTTCAAAGGGTCTAGTAATGAAGAGAAAAATTTCGTAATCCTAGGTGCATTGTTCGGTTTATCATTACTTTTACTTCACTTAATCCTCTTGTTCTTGAGGTGGCAGAACAAAATCAGAGTTCATCGAATCACTTAAACATGTTTACAATATAGAGATTTTCTGGGTCGTTTAGACTAATGGAATGGATTCTACCGTCGTTTGTGTTATTGAAATAAGCGTCTGGAGATATTGTTGTCACGAAAGCTATTTTATGGACCGTCGGATGTGAAGAATGCAATTATTTTGTGTGATTCGTATGATAAGATTTTTTTTATTAAAATCTTTTCTTTTTTGTAGAATGTTAATCAACACAACAACTTGTCTTTGATAGATGTGTCTTTGTAATTCAATGTCTTTTCCAACTTGGGTTTTTAAGCAGGTTATTTTAGCTTCGTGAAAGCAAAATTTTTGTTACATTATACTTGCAGATGACAATTCGTTTTTGTTTAAAGTGTTATCTGTAGGGATAGCACGGCTTTGGTAAAATTCCTGAACCAGTCTTCCTGTGTTCATTTTTATTACAACCAGAAAAATGATTTCATTTGTAAAAAATACAAAATTCTATACATCTGTATAATTAGTAGTTAATAACCTAGAGCACACAAAAAAAAATGCAGATTATTTTTTAAAAAAATATATGCATCTCGTTATTTAACAAAAAATCGAAAAGAAATTAAGTAACTTGAGTAAACTTAAGTAACTTATGGATGAATATAATGAAAACGGCCTTGATAATAAATCATCGATTCCGTTTCAAAGTTCGCTTTAAATCGTTTTAGCTCTTAAATAACTGACAAGAGCTTTCAGCACTTTATGCGAATAAATGATACTGATTTCTGATAGGCAAATTTTGGAACATTTTGAATCCCTTTGCAATAAGTAATTTACGAAGATCGAGTTAAGAGCAAAATGGAAAACGAAGTCCATTGAAAGTAGTTATTATTGATACAACTGCTGCTTTCGTCTGTTTAATAATTTCTTTCACGAAGATAATGGCACCAAGCAGAATAATCATTCTCACTGTCACGTAGTTGAAAAGAATTATATGCTATTTTTGTATTCAATGGAAAAAATTATATTTAATATGTAGAAATTGCATTAGGTTTTTAACACTATATTGCCGAAAGGAAGTCACTTTGACTTTTTTTTTAATTTCGATGAGAAAAGAATTACATATATAATGAACAATTTCTTAGAATTTTTTAGAATCTATTTTTTTTCCAAGTGAAGAAATTTTTTTTACCGTTAATATTTACTAATAACTTGTTATGCAACTGTAACTAATATAAAAAAATATTAAAAATTAATTTTCAACAAATTTTTCAACACATTAATCATTTTTTCACAATGTTGTCATTTTGATTACTTTGGGGCAATATAGGTATATACTAAGTTTCAGTCTTTCTTGCGTTAAAGGTTACACATATAACATTAAAAAACTCTGATAAAATAACTAACGAAAAGAATGACAAATATATATAAGTAAACTTCATGATGAAAAATTGCCAGAACTAAGATTTATACTCCTTAAACAACAAGACATATTTGCCAAACTTGTAGTACATAATACAGCAGCTGTATGAAGTGAACTATATGATTAGCATTCCATTACAACCAAGTCGAAATCATCCACACAAAATAATTTATTATCAAAAGTATAATTAAGACATCGAAAAAAAGTGCTGTGCCTAGAACAATTTTAAAAAAATCAAAAATGTTAGCTTGACAAGAAGAAAATTCATGATACAGCCGGAAATTTACGTAATCAACTAAAATCAATAATTTTAAGATTTGAAACACATTCCATTGCATTTAAAGAAAACACAAACGTACAAAATAAGGCTAAGAAAGCTGCTTTTATGTGCAGATATGATACGAACTTGAAAGTTTAAGTAAAGAGTTTCTGGAAAAATTACGCCCAATACACAATGCAAAATCACTGAGATTGATATTTTTAATGCAATAATGAATTTATCTTCTGAATAAATATATATAATTTATGCTTCCAAAAACTAGCTTCTCGTACAACTAATAATGCTACTTCTATGACTGGCTTTATTAAAAAAGTTATTAGACAAGTAAAAGTGAAATACATATAACAAGACAAATATTATCTCTCATCAACACTTTCATTGTATTATTCATCAACAAGAATTATACTACAGAGCTCTAAATATAAGGCATGTCTTACAAAATGTTACTTATTGTAAAATATATTCACGCACGTAGATTTTATCACCGTCAATTTAGTAAATTTGTAGAAGATATAGAAAGTTCAATCTACCTCATTACGCCGATATTCGATCGCTTTCTACGCAGAAAGTTTCAAAGTGATTTATTCACTTGTTGAACGAAATTTTTTATCATTTTTTTTAGAATCCAAAAATTGTATACATGAATGTGAATTATTAAAAGACGATCATTGGGGTAAAAAATCAAGCTTTTGCCGTTAATATTACAAATCACCTTAGTCCACTTAATCTCAAACTACAAGGCAAACAGAATTTTATTACCACTTTATTTGACGATGACAACGTTTTCAAACAGAAATGATTACTGTGACAAAAACAAGTTCAAAAAGAAAATTCATCTCTTTAAATATTTCCAGTTGTTAATATAAATATTTCAAAAATTTTCTGAATATGCTAACCAAATTTAATTGTTAGAAAATGAATTCGAAAGATTTTTATATTTCAGAAAATGTGAAAATCATTTTAAATTATTCACTTTTGTGTGCATTGATGTTAAAAATGTTGGTGAAGATGTAACTAATTGAAAATTCAATGAGATTCTGTATTCAGTGTATTATGTACAAAAATGTATGGTTGCTGGGTTTCCACATTTGGACCGATTTCCCAACGTGTTTTTAACAATTAAATATATTCTATACTGGATAGCTCTAATTTGTACGAACAACTATTTTCCACTTTAAAAAATAATGAAATTGAGGAAATATCTTTAACACACACGAGGGAGCATGTGCATGTTATATTTTAAATATAACTACAACTCAACAAAGTTTGAAGATTTGGCCAATGGAAAGCATTGCCAAGTTTCTTAATAAAAGTAAGAGTATTTCACACATTTTATTTAAATAATATTAAATTCGAAAAAGGAACTTTCTTATATATGTATGCCTTTTCAAATATGTGTATTTTTTGTAAGAATGTATTTTTATTTATAATAAAAGTTGTGTGCTTCATTTTTATTTCCATTATTTTTGTTTTGTGGCCAGCAATTTAATACAGTCAACTCTCTTATAACGTGGTGAGTGCGTACCGCGTTATATGGAAACCGCGCTATAAGAAACTCGGATTTAAGGTATCCGACTACGTTCGGAACCGTGATTTTGCAAAAGCACATAAATGGATAATTTTCATGATATTTAGTATCACTTAAATTAGAATACATGTATAAAATTACTTTAAGGACATTTTGACAAAAAAAATTATTTTAATATAATATTTTGGCAAAAAATTAACTTAGAATAATTTTTTTTCAAAATGTTCTCCTTTTGTGAAAAATGCTTCTATTATAATAATATTTTGCCTGTCTATAACTCAGACCTCTCTACAGAGGCGCAACTAGAATTTTTGAAATATATAACTTAGAAGTGGGTTTATTTATATTTTACGACAACAGAGGGGAGCAAATTTAAGAAAAAAACGCCGATAATTATTTCAATGGGTGGTAACTCTGAAAATAATTTGAATTTTTCAAAAATTCTTGTTGAACCTCTGTAGAGAGGTCTGAGCTATGTATAGCCAAAATATTATTATAATAGAAGCATTTTTCATAAAAAGAGAACATTTTGAAAAAAGATTATTCTAAGTTAATTTTTTGCCGTAATATTGTATTTAAATAATTTTTTTTGTCAAAATGTCCTTAAAATAATTTAATACATGTATTCTCTAATCTAAGTGACACTAAATATCATGAAAATTGTCCATTTATGTGCTTTTTTAAAATCACGGTTTCGAACGTAGTCGGATACCTTAACCGTACAAACCAGGCTAATTCGTAGCGCGTTCTATGGAGACCAATAAAAACCTTTTTGGCGCGATTCCTTAATCATTTTGTTTTGTCTACGCCATGCCTCAGTGCGCGCTCCGCTTTTAATTTATTCCTCGATCAGTGAAATCACTACTTTTTTTTATTTCATAATAAAACTAGATTTCGAAGGGAGAGGCGATGGCAAGATTTTAACATAAAAATAAATACAACAGAAAGTAATATTAATGTATTACACTTCCAGATGTAAATTATTTACACTATTTTAAGCGTTCATTACATAAAATTTGTAACAATGTGTTACTTTTGCTAAGCAGAGATCCACCGGAAAAAAAAAACAAAAACTAACACTAATATACGTTATCCCCATGGCAACCACATTATCGCACGATTAAAATATCGAAGTAAACCATATTGTAATATTATCGCCTATCTTGGCGAACATAAACAACAACTTGACGCCTAGCCCTACTGTATCAAATTAGCATCCCAGATGGAGTTACGGCAGTTTGATAATTATACCGACGAGATATCCAGTTAAAACCATTCTTTGGGTGCAAGGAAAGAACTGATCGGACGTTGTTGAACGGAAACCAAGCTGTAAGAGTATCGCGTTATAGGAGGGCTGTCGCAATTTCAGCTCCACGTTATATGGAAACCGCGTTCTGAGAGTACCGCTTTATAGGTGGGTTAACTGTATATAATACTTAATTTGACCCTCGGGGGTTAACCAATTTGACATGTCTGTTGTATACACATACACGCACTCACATATATATATATATATATGTACGATATATACGTCATAATTACCCACTTGGAAGCTATACAAGGTCTGCTGGCGACTTACCTCGTAAATCAGAACCATGGTTAAGCGTCGAGGACGACACCTGTGAGCTAGCACTCACTTCAAACTTCCACACAATACCCATGTGAAGGCATTAAACTGCGACAGATTCAATGTGTATCAGCCTTGCTGCGTGACGGAAGTGAAGAGGCACCATTACCGGCACACACGACTCGACTTTCTTTATATGTAGCAAAAAGGAAATGTTTGCTATTTACGATATTTTAAGTAACAATCATTTTTCCCTGATAGTCCTGCTTTACATGTTGTTATATTAACAAAACATTTTTTTGATAAACTTAATATTAAAGCCAAAAAGCGTTTTATATATATATATAGAATGAAATACTGAACTTTTCTTTTAATGAATAAATATTATATCAATATAAATTTTGCTGATTTTGATATTTCCACTTAATATTTGTCTTTTCTTTCCAACTAAAAGTATTATTATTTAAAATGCTGCTAAATGTAACAAAAAAAAGCTAGGTTAATCTTTATTTACAGAAATAATTGTCTCAAATTATACAGAAATGTAAATATTTCATACTTTGTGAATTTCTTGATGGGCATCACCAACATTTTGCTACAGGGAATTTGAAACCTATAAAAAATTATCTAAATGTGTAATGCATAAAAAAATAATTTAGAATAATTATATCTTATAGTAATTGCACTTTTAAGCAGAAGATTGATAAAGATTTAAATAAATTAATTACGAATTTTTTTTGGATATGGGTTGTTTTGGAGGCCTTTGAAGAATTTATATATATGATGTTGCAAGTTTTTATTAAATTAAGTTATGATGCTAAAATTAATAAATATGTTACTTATAACAATATTAGAAAGATGGTTAAACATTTTTAGAAAGATTACGATATTGTTCATATAGATAAGGTGCCTGTGGTATAATTATACCTTAACTGTAAATATTGCTATAGTCTTATGTTTTCGAAAAGCATTTTCCAAAACAATAATTCTATTCATAATTCTGAGCTATGTAATAGATAAATTAATGTTCACTTTTTGTATTTCTATAAAAAAATTAGTTTTCATCTACTAGAAATTAAATTTTGCTATACATTTTTAATTCCAAAATTTCATAAAAATCCTATTAAATTTCAAAATGTTACTAATAGTTTTAAAACTTGTATTACTAATTCACAGGTAAATTATTTTACAATATCTATTTTACAAAATACTATCAGTGTTGCAGAGCTATTATTAAAACAGTAAAGATCTCTTACACAAAGTATTTAAAAGACCAGAAAAAAAAATGGACAATGTACGTGGTTATAATTTTGAAGATCTATATAACTCAATAGATATTAACGATAAAATAAAAATTATTTTATAATTTCGGATAATTATCGTCTAAATAAAATGCCTTGAAGCTTAAAAATTTTAACACTTTCACATTAATTTAATTCTTTATTTGTGCAATGGTAACACACACATATAAAAAGCATAAATAAGCATAAAAGAAATATAATCGAACAGTACAGGTAAGAAATAAGTAGCCAAGTAGTACAATAACAAACTCTTAGCCGTAAGAGCGAAGAATGCAGGTTAAAGAGGTCAATGTGTCTTAAAAATAAATTGTAAGCTTTTTCTGATAATTTACTGTAAGTTTTTACAGAATGGACTTACATAGGTTAAAATTGGTCTGCAATTCATTGCATAGCTAAGCAGTTTATTATTTTTATTTATTTTAAATTTCGGGAAAGTTTTACGTTCACTAGACATTTTTTTTTCTCAGCTATATTGTGTGTTGTATGAAAGGGAGAATTTTTTCGAATAGATTTAACCAAGATATTTGGTATGCTTAAATATTTGGCGCGCTGAGACTAAGAAATTTTATTAAAATCAAGATAAATATCTGAATTTTTCTTTGTCCTTTTGGTCAAAGACAGCGCCTGGTTTTAGAACATTCATGGCAGTATTCCAATTAAAGTGTCTACCTTCTAACTCAGTTAAATGGCTTTTAACTGCTTGGAAAATGACACTAGGATTGTTGCTTCTGACCAGTATATATTGTCGTTTCATTCGCATAAATACTAATAATTAAATTGCTATTGATTGGTACGTCGTTCAATCATATATTAAATGATGTAAGGCCTAGATGGGGATCCCCGAGGGACACCAGCTTTGATATATTTGTTAGATTAGAATAAATATTACTAATTTGCACGGAAAAGTTTCGGTTTGGGGGGATAAAAATTAATGAAGGTAATTAACCCGCGGTCACTCGCGCCTGTTTTTGCTACCGTCGTCACTCGCGGGGTGTAGAGAACACCCCAAACTTTTTTAACACGTGTATTTAATTATGAAAATAAAATTAAGTCATTATGATACATATTTATAAAGTACAAGATGTTTTTTGTGCTTTACAAATAAAATTGTTAAATTTATTGCATACAAATGAGACTAACACATTAATTTAAACTAAACATACAAAATTTTCATTTTAAAACACATAATTTTATATTTTTTCATAAACTAGTATATATATATATAAAACGTATATACCAGTAATAAATATACTTTACAATTAATGAGACAATGATAGTAGAAAGTAGAAAAATAATATTTTAATCACTTCCCAAACATTCAGAGCAGACTGTATACAAATGCTCTAATTCTCGCGGGAGTTCTCAGCCCCCCAGATAAACTTTTGAAGGTCATTACATTCCAATCATTCGAGAAAGAGGGGTTGTATCAAGCCTGAATGTTCAATGACCTAAAATGTGCAGCTACAGAAAAAATCGGGGTTCTGCGCATTCTTTTTAGAATCCTGGGAGGATTTTCTTGTTGCTGGGGTGTACAGAACACCCCGCGCGAGTGATCGCGGGTTAAGGAACAAGTTACATTTTGTTTAATTATTTTATAAATTAAGTCTGAATACCTGAGTTGGTCTAAGGGTTTTGTATAAAAAGAAAATCGGACCCAGTCGATTCACCTTAGTTAAATCAACAGTATTTCATTAATTGAATTGTTTGAAGAAGTTGGTAAGATCTGGCTAGCTCAGGCAGGAAGTCATGTTGCTCTGGGGTTATGATATATTTATTTATAACAGTATTTAATCTATTTTAAATTCTTCCTCGGTTTTTCAATATCAGAATAACTACGGAGGTTTTCCACGACTGAAAAAAAATCGAGTTGCAGATTGTTCTTGATGTTGTTACTAATGCCACCTGATAGGCAAAGGCCAGATCAAGGCCCCCGAAATTCATCATGGCAAAGGGCTAAGTGACGCCTGTCGTTAGCCGTAGTTTTGAGCATCATACAGGTGACAGCACGATTTAGCTCGGTTTCACCCTAATTTTGAGGGAGAACACCCTGGGGGTGGTCAGGGGCCTCCCACCTCTCTTCCTCTTCCACCAACCTCATGAGAGGACTTGCGGCTCGACGGCTATTTAAAGTAAAAAATTATCCGATCTGTATAGAGAAGATGTATTGACAGAAAGCTGGTGATAAAACTGGTTTGCAAAATTTCGATCCAACAGTTTGGATGTTAAACGTGCACCACATTCTGGAATGTCATTTGAAACTGATGAAGACACAATAAAAGCATTAATTAATGCAAACAAGCGAATAACAGCTCTTGAGATCGCTGAGAGATTGAGTTTATCGAATTCGACTGTTCATATCATTTGAAACTCCTAAATTTAATCTCAAAGTTTGACATATGGGCTCCTTGTGTTCTTACAGAAGGAAATTTGTGCCGTCGCGTTGACGTCTATGACTTGCTTCTCAAACGTCAAGAAAATTATCCATTTTCGAAGCGCATCTTCCCTGAGGACGAGAAATGGGTCGTCTACAAAAATGTTAAACACAAGAGGTCATGGAATAAAAAAGATGAACCGGCTCAAAGCACTTGGAAAGCTGATATTGATGTAAAAAAAGGTGATGCTCTCTGTTAGGTGGTTATTATTTTTTGTTTCTTTTGGCTTTTACTAAACAATACAATTATCAATTCTGAAGTGTACTGACATCAGATGGAGAACCAGAATAATTCACTAAAACTGCAAAGCGCGAATAGATCAATAGAAAAGGTATAGTGTTCCACCAAGGTAATGCGAGACTTCATACAGGTTTGTTTGGCAACTCCCCAAAAACTTTTACGATTTGGATGGGATATACTGCCCCACCCGTCATATTCTCTAGATTTGGCACTTTCTGATTATTATTTGTTCCGGTCTCTATAAAAGATTTTAGACGGTAAAACCTTTACTTTAAATGGACGGGGAAAAAAACTAAATTATTATCCATGCAACCCCATAATAAACCTCACGTGCATTACATGTCCATGGAATGCTACCCAGAAATTTATTCATTGCTATTAAGTAATTTTCAAATTTTCTTTTTTTTATTTACCTATTCGGAATTATACCTTTCTTTTTAACAATTAACTTATTTTGTTCTGTTTACATATCGATTTTAATTAAAGTACCTTGAAATTTAAATGACTACAAAAATACTTACTTAAATAAAATAAAATCTTTTTGACACATATACATAGATGCACGTGTGCATATATACATATTTATCAGACAGAGATTCAACTTAAATTTACATTTCTCTTAATTATTGTAGTTTATATTGTGTCAAAATTGTAATAATTCCATCGTTCAAGAAGCAATTTGTATTTTAAAGTACTTTGAAAAACTTCATCATACAACTTTTTTTATTCTCATAGCTATAGTATTTTCTCTCTTTTTTAAGTTAAATGATATTTATCTAATAAATTCTAGGAAAAATTTTTGAACCTTTTAACATTAAGAGTAGTTAAATGGATAAAATATACAGTTTAATTTAATTATGAATTCACTTTACTTTTTTAAATTATTGAACAGAACTACATTTCACAAGATCAAATTTTTCTCGTGTTAACTATGTTTTAGAGAATTCGATAATTCTTCCTTATTTGACATTATATTGTTCTAATATAATATCAAAGCTATATTATCTTTATGACATTCTATAGTTCTTATAATAAATGTAATTTCGTTGATATATATATATTTTTTTGCAATATTCTTTAACACGAAAAAGTATTTTAGTCCCTTCAGTTTCATGTTAAGCGATTTTCACTGTATATACAAAAGTAATTGGCAACTCAGTATAGAGCTTCGATAAGAAGACGAGAAAAATACCTGACTTGATACCTTGTTTCAACTTGAAGGTATTCGACTACGTTCGGAACCGTGATTTTGAAAAGCGCATAAATGGATAATATTTATGATATTTAGTGTCACTTAGATTAGAAAACGTATATAAAATTGTTTTAAGAATATTACAATAAAAAATTATTTAAGTACAATATTTTGACAAAAGAACATAGAATGACCCATTTTCAAAACATTCTCCTTTTATGAAAAATGCTTCTATTATAATAATATTTTGCCTGTATATATCTCAGACCGCTGTACAGAGGCTGAACTAGAATTTTTGAAATATATAGCTTAGAAGTGGATTTATCCAAATTTTACTAAACAGCGGGGGAAATTTTAAGAAAAAAGCGCCGATAATTATATATATATTTTAATTGGTGGTAACTCTGAAAATAATGTGAATTTTTCAAAAATCCTAGTTCAGACTCTCTGGAGAAGTCTTCACTTTATATAATCACACACATACACACACACACAAAATATTATTTTTATAGAAGCATTTTTTATAAAAGGAGAACGTTTTGAAAAAAAGTTATTCTAAGTTAATTTTTTGCCCAAATATTGTATTTAAATAATCGTTTTCGTCATAACGTCCTTAAAACTATTTGATACATGTATTCTTATCTAAGTGACACTAAATATCATGAAAATTATCTATTCACGCGTTTTTTTTAAAATCACGGTTCCGAACGTAGTCGGATACCTTAACAACATGTCATGGGAAGACTGTTTCGTTACCTCCTCCTCGTGTTGATTGAGGTAGAGATCTCGCTGATCGTTGAAGTTACCGAGTGATCTAAACGCAGTAGGGATTGTGAATCCATTTAATCAGACTCAAAACAATTACAAAAAGATATTCACAATAATTATCTTTCATTAATTTAACGTTAGACCTGATTACGCGATATTTTAACAAGGTAAACTAACTAGTAAGAAATAATTAGCTTGTTTTTACCTCTGAAACTCGCAAAGAGAAATCCTCCAATACAGCGGTTCTTAAACTGTGGTCCACGGACCCCTGGGAGTCAGTGGAGATCTCTCATCTAATGTTAAGATTTCCATCTTTTACGTGCTCTGAAGGACCTCGTGGAAAAATTGAAAGATATGTCATCCTAGACTAGATCACTAACTTGTCCCCAATAATAATATTTGTTAGAACATATATTTCGATCAAAAATATTTGTATTGTTTGCAAATACATAGCCACTACTAAAAAGTAATGCTTTCTAAAATTATGTACTAGAAACACAAGTGCAAAGATTAAGAACTAAATTCACATGGATCGTCAATACAATAATGATTGCATCCGTCTTGATTTCCTACTTAATTTGCTTCTGTATTAATTACTTATTTGCACCTACAATATTTATTTATTTGAATATATATGTTTTCAATGTATAAAATATTTGCATATATATATATAACCTCCATATAACGAACCTCTATATTGCGAATTTTTCTGTATAGCGAACTTTTTACTCGAACCAAGAACATTTCACGATTTTCTTCGTTAAATAACCTCCCAATAGCGAAGTGCATTTTCTATGCAATGAACTTTTTTCTAGTGACTCAATCCCCCCCTATGTTTTAAGTATTTCTGTACATTTTAAGTTATTCTCTCTTTTAACATATTTTATGGTGGTCATAAAGGGAGTTTTGGTACATTGCAAAAATGTGAAGCGTATGTATGTTATGAAACAAAGCATTTTTTCAATAAAAAAATCAAACAAAATTAACAGATTTTATGAGTAATTAAATTTAAGAACACATGTGGTAATGTATGTTTAGAATCTCTAGTTATAAAATAATGTATGTTTGAAATTACTTGTATGCATTGAATTAGAAACTGTTTTTAAAATGTCATGAATTTTAATTTAAAATTATTTTCTTAGTGTTGAAAATGCAGTATATTCCTCGATATTCTTTTTCTTGTTTTCCTTGCAGTTTTTCTTTCTTCCTTACTTTTTTTGATGGGTAAGATATATAAAATACATAAATATTAATTTACTAAAAGGTGTACATAATTACTTTTTTAATAAATTGAGTATATAAATTTAAAATTTGTTTTATGTGGTTTATAAAGTATATTAAAAGATGAAACTCTATAAAACGAATTTTCCATATAACGAACTTTTTTTTTTTTGTGATTTAGCGACTTCGTTAAATAGAGGTCTGACTGCATATGTATGACATGATTTTAGAGTCAGAAACAGACTTAGTTTTTTAAAAAAAGGTCTTTATTTGATCAAAGTTAGACATCATCTG
>BMAV01012740.1:138905-173874 GCA_019973955.1 Trichonephila inaurata madagascariensis
GTCACGAAGGGGATATACGCTATTTAGTAGTGACATTCATTTGCGGAGTGGAGTTGTTTTAGCTCAGAGTGCCAATTTGACAAAACGGAAAAAACCCCTGTTAGAGAAGATAGACCTCTCACGGACAGCCCATTGTTACAAGATTCAATTGACTGTAGTGTCTTGCAATCCTTGTCATTCTACACTACGGCCTTTGGTAGAACCAGAATTCGACAGTAGTTTCAGCTAATTGAATTCGTAATCTGGACTAGCGGGAAACCATTGGCCCTTGTAATTTTTAGACTTCTGATAAGGATTTTCTAAAGTTGATTTATGTTATTTTTAAAAAAATAAAAAAACAATGTTAAGTTTTCCTATTTTTATCCACAATTCTACAATTTGAGCAAAAGAAAAATTAAACATATCCTTAAGTTATTTTGTGTTTTATACACGCTTCTTAACTTTAGATTAGAAACTTACTTTCAGATGCTTTTGTTTCAAAGAATTATTCAAACATTTCTTTTTAACAATAGATCTGAAATACTTAAATAAATATAACTTTCATTATATACAAGTTATTATATATAAGTTTCATTATATATAAGTATTTAAAATTAAATTTATTCTTCGTTTTATTTTTCATAGTATTTTATTTTTCAAAAATCCTAATCCTTTTTTTAAAAAAAAGGGTTTATTGTTTTAATAAATTTTTAAATCAAGTTTCACATCCCCCTCCCTTTTCTCATTCACCTTTAAAGAGAGAAAAAATTGAGGGAGGAAAGTCGAAAACTGATTCGCTCTTAACAATTGTGAAAGGAATATGAGCAGGGTTGTTGACTCATTGCGTTTTTCTCTGAAATGATGATGCAATTTCAACATTCAAATATTCTTACTCAGGATGTCGGATTCTATTTAAATATTCTTTCTAATTTTTTAAAAAAAAGTTTTTAATTTAAAAAAACATTTCGAAAGCATTTCTTCAGAAGTGAAAAAACAAACAGGAAAATGTAATCACACTTGCAAAAAAAACCGAAATAAATGAGTACATCAAACCTTCCGATTTAACGAAGAATAACAAAAACAATTGATGTTTTCCGAAGTTTTTCTGCATTGGATTTCAAAGCAAAAAAAGGGATGAATGGTAAAAGTAAATAATCCGCACACACAACACTACTTTTCTTTGTCTTTAACTCCTTTCTTCAATTGTTATGGATATATATTTTTAGCTGGGGAAATAAATTTGTTGTAGGTTATATAAATATATATGTTATTTTTCATCTATTAAATTAGAATTTTTATTTCATGTATATATGAATATTATCAGTATTGTATAGTAATAAAAAATTTTTTGTATATCTTATAAAATTTATTTGGTATTAAAAAAAAGTTAAAAATGGGAATACTTATGTTACGCATGTTAAATGTTGTATAGTTAATTCACACTTTTAAGTATAAAATAATAGTATTTAAGAAGAAATTTGAGGAGACAGAAGATAGAAAACATATAGAAACTGATATAAATATCAGGAAATCTTTATATTTGAATAAAGAGAAATTTTTTTGGTTGATATTTGTTTGTTTCATACTGATACATTTCTAATACTTAAAATAATAAAATATTATTGTGTTATAAATTTGGCGTTATAATTTATATCATACAGAGTTTAATAAACGTACTTTTCTCGAAATATAAATTTATGTCTACTTACGCCAAATGTACGATAGTCTGAACTAAACGCGAAGCACATTTTCGGATAGAAAAATGTGTTTCAGTTTTCATGAAAATTTTTAACATCGCAATTCTTACATTGGCTTATAATATAGCTTTTCAAAATTTAAAAATATTCCAGAAATAAGTAATTTTTCATTTTTCCATATAAAGAGATAGCTCATGATATAGGACGAAAAAAAATTCGAAACACGTTTTATACCAGAAAAAATACTCTTTTCTTAATTTTTTTTTCTGTTTTTTTGTTTGTTTGTTTTTTGTTTATTTTGCAAAAATATTTTCTTCCATTATGTGGAGTGAAATTTCCTTAAACTGGTTTTTAACACATGAGAACATTTTAACAGACATTACCTCTTTCGGATTTTATATCCTTGAAATTTTTCCGATCGCGAACAACCAATAAGTCTGTGTGGTCCGGACACAACTATACGGTTGAATGAGCCTGTCCTTGAATTGCAGTTAGCGAACCCCTGCAACACAAATATTTTGGGGTTATTCAAAAATGGAGTTCAAGCAAAATAAAAAAAATTTGGTAAGATGTAAGTTTAAAAAACAAAAACAAATTGGCGCTAGAAGGTTAATCAAACACAGACATGCACAAACTCGAGTAATGTTTACAGAAGATGAATTTTATGGCTCTGGAACCTTTCAAAAGCATATTCAAATGTATAAAATCGTTGTGTACAGTAATACCTTGAACTTAAGCGATGGGTGAGGCTGAGCGATTATCGTGTAAATCGGGGTATAATTTCGCGTATGTAAATACTTATAAATTGTTTTTAGTTGGGGCCGGAAACGAAAGAAAATAATAATTTGGAACGAAAAATGTTTAATAAAATCTTAATAACACATTTAAAAAATCGTAGAACGAAGTAATTTGATGTAGAAGGTTTCATAAAATCTAACAAGTAGTCTGCTGGCTCATATATTTTTTTCTCCCTCAAAATTTTCTCGTGGCATGCTAATAATTTTTTTATTCCTTGTTTCATTGAAAAAGTATTCTATTTGTTGTATTTTTTTAAATTTGAAACCAATTTTTAATTAAATCGAAGGCTTCTGTCAAATTACCACCCTTCATTCGATCATCTGATTGAACTGGGACTAAGACTCAAGTTCTTCAATGTCTTGCTCTTGCTCATACATTTCTATGAGCTCATCAAATATCAACTCCTGATTGTGGGAATCCAGATGTTTTTGAACGTCATCACTATCCACTTCTAAGTTTACTTGCCTGGAAAGATCGACAACTACTCAATCAAATTATCAATTTCTTCAGGCTCTGGCACTGATTCCGCCTGAGTTTCAGGGATGAAACAAAAATGAGACGATTCGACGAGATTTGAAAATCGCGCAACTCTGAATTCGCACAAGTCGGGGTACTACTGTATTTCAATATCTTTAAGGTATCCGACTACGTTTGGAACCATGATTTTGCAAAAGCGTATAAATGGATAATATTTTTGACACTTAGTGTCACATAGATTAGAAAACGTATATAAAATTGTTTTAAGAATATTATTACAATAAAAAATTATTGAAGTAAAATATTTTGACAAAAAATTAACATTTGACCATTTTCAAAACATCTTCCTTTATGAAAAGTCTATTATAATAATATTTTGCCTATATAGCTCAGATCTCTGTACAGAGGCTCAACTAAGAGTTTTGAAAATTCAGATTATTTTCAGAGTTAAAACCAATTGAAATAATTATCGAAGTTTTTTCTTAAAAATTTCTCCCCCTGTTGTCGTAAAACATGGATAAACACACTTCTAAGTTATATTTTCAAAAATTTAGTTGAGCCTCTGTTCTATATACAGGTAAAATTTATTATAATAGAAGCATTTTTCAAAAAGGAGAACATTTTGAAAATGGGGCATTCTATGTTCTTCATTTTTGTCAAAATATTGTACTTAAATAATTTTTTATTGTAATAATATTCTTAAAACAATTTTATATACATTTTCTAATCTAAGTGACACTAATATCATAAAATATTATCCATTTATACCTTTGCAAAATCACGGTTCCGAACGTAGTCCGATACCTTAAGTTAAAAATCAATTAGAAAATTATGGTTCGTCAAAAGAATTAATCATCATGTAATCCCACAGCTGTCATATTAATCTATTTTTTCTAATAATAATCTACACACATTCAAAAGAACTTAGAAAAATAATTGCAATAAAAATTATTTATTTTAATGATATGTAGCCATGGTGGGTGATTGTTTTTGACTCGAGGGCTACAAAGCTTTCAGCGGAGAACGCGGAGGACCGCACCTTTTAAAACTATTGCATCTCATTACTTAACATTGCAGCTCAGAAAAGGTATAAATTGTAAATATGTATAGTCAGACCTCTAACAAAGTCGCTAATCCCGAAAAAGGCTCGTTATGGGGAAAATTCGTTAAGAGATTAATCTTTAATATACTTCAGAAAGCACGTAAAAGAAATTTTATATTCATAAACACTATAGTTATTAAAAAGTAATTATTCATACATTTTTGCAAGTTTATATCTATTTATTTTACAAATTTACCCATTAAAAAGAATTCTGCAAGGAAAACAAGGGAAAAACATTGTCCAGGAATACACTGTATTTTCAACTTTAAATATATATATATATATATATATATATATATAATTTTGTATTAAAATTTATGAATTTTTAATGACATTTTCTAATTTTAGCATGCAAGCTATTTTAAACATAGATTATTTTATAACCAGTAATTTTAAGCATAAACTATCACATGCATCCTCAAAATTACTTGTATTTGTTGATAAAATCTGTTTATTTGATTTGAGTTTTTTGTTTGAAAACAATCGGCTATTTTATTGCTCTAAGTGAGTTATTCACTAGGTAAGACCAATTCAAGGTCATTTATAACCAAATAAAGTTAAAAAGAGAGTAATTTGAAATGTCCGGAAATATTTTAAAAATAGGGAGAAAAAAAATCGAATCACAAGTGAAAAAGTTCGTTAAATAGAAAATAAACTTCGCTATTTTGAGGTTATTTTACGATGTTCTTGGTTTCAGGAAAATGTCCGCAAAGGTTCATAGTATGGAGGTTTGACTGTATATATATAAATCAATAAATATAAGTTAAATAAAGTAGTGGTAGTTTTATTCAATGTATTTATTGTGCTAATTTCACGTTATATTTTGCTGCAAGCATGTTTAATTTTAGAATCAGTTTAATAAGACAACCCTATCACACTTTTCTACAATTTTTTTGATATCAGAAGTGAGGTTGCTTGTTGAAATTCTCATCACAGCCAGCAAGTTTATGTCAACCAACTTGTATCTCTATTTACTCTTGTTGATCTTCACGTAAGAAAAACTTGGCTCAAATAGTAGTCAACCCAAATACAGAGAATACTTTCTTGTATTTGGTTTCGGATTACCTCAGGGGCAACAAAAATTTTGCAAAAATTCTTCCGCTATTTGCCCACCTCTGATACATAGTGAAGAGAATTGCTTATTTGGGATTTATTTGTAATCTTTTTCTTTTATATTCTCTTTTAAGTTCTCACATATTATTGTATGATAGAAATATTTTCTTTTTGTTGTAGTAGTGTAGTCTTAAGGCATTTTTCTGAAGGCTTATGTGATTAATATTTGTTGGAAGTAGTAAATTATATTTAAAAATTATACTCTCACTCTAGTTAAAAGTAACCTTCTCTTAAGCAAAACTTTAAAGCACCTTTGCCATGTATTTATTTTAAGTATTAGAATAAATGTTGCATACATACATAAGACAAGTTATTGTTATAAGAATTTCAGTGCCGATTTAAGCTCATTTTGGGCTCTGGGTAAAAGATCTACAGGCCCCTTGGCACTGGATTATCGAAATTTATAACCAGAAATCTGGTTATGTCCAGCTTCTCCGGGCCCCTGGGTCCGCTCCAAGCACCCAATGGATAAACCGGCACTAGACATTTAGTGTCGTTTTTACAAATTATTTCAAGCCTAAATCATAATACACGATTTTGTGTCTAAATTGTCATACGAGTGCTCAGTTAGCATTAAACTCATATAACTTTTTGGTGAATACATTCAGTATTGAGATCCAAAATTGCAGGTACCTGAAAAAATGTCACCATTGATAAACAAAAGATACGATGAAGAAAATATATATAAGGTAGGTTACGTATTTTTAAGATTGTTGGGAAGTTTTAAACATATTTTATTGTGTTTTTCTAATTTTTTTTTAAAAAAAACTGACATTTAAGTTCAATATGCTTAAAATATTAAAATGAAAGAATTTCTAGATAAAGAAAGGAAAAATGTAGAAAACAACTATGAAATATATCATTATTTTTCTGTTCAATGAGATATGCACTTTAATTTTATGACGCAAAAGATGCCTGTAATGAAAAAAAAGAAAAACAGAAGCCGGCCGACCTTTACAGCATTTTACTGTTGAATGTAAATATTTTTTAAAAGTAATCATTTTTTACAAAATCATTTACAAATGCTCTTTTTTTTTTAAATATTCCTAAAATGTACTTTTATTTTTAAAGATGTTCACTGTATACTCTTTTTTAATATATATATATATATATATATATATATATATATATATATTTCAAAAAGTTTTTTCCGTATTATTTATGAAAATTTCTATGTCGCGTGAATGTCAAAGCAAAAACCCCCAACCCCGCTAACTCGACAATACAATTATGCTTCTCATTTCATGGTTCAAAAATCTAAATTTCTTTAAAATTAACTGTTTATATATTGCAGAATCTTGAACTTACACAAATTTTTCTAAAACTTAAAAAAAATCTCTCAGTATTAGAAGGAAGCTTTACTATTCAGATTAAAACAAATTAATCGTTATAAACTATTGACATGAACCCACAGAAAATTTCTCCAATGTTTGTTTTGATGTTTAAAAAAATTAGATTTAGTAAGAGAGAGCTTTGAAATTAGTATTTACGATAAATTTATCCGAAACAATTTTAATAAAGAAGGAAAATGAAGTTAAACCTGTTGTATTTTTAAATATATTTTTTAAAAAAAGAATTCCCATAAAAGTATGAAATAAATGAAGAGAACCATAAGAAAAATAAATTTGAAAACTTTGATTTAATAAAGCAGTAGAAAAAACAATATAGCAAGATACGTACGCATTTTAAGTGCAAAAGAACTTTGATATTAAATTAGAAATAAAAAAAACGAGCTTATTTTTTCAAAGGAAGGGGAGAGTATTTTTGGAATTATTATTTTCTTTATTTTTATTAATGTTCCTTTCATAACTTTCGTTGATTTCGTTCTTATGATTTATTTTCCCTTTTAATCAACAAATAAATGTTACACATTCAAAAATTCTGATATTGAAATATATATATATATATATATATATATATATATATTATATACCATTAATTTAATAATGGCATGTCTAATGATATGGAAATGCTTGACTTTTCAAATGCACTGTATCGAAGAGAAATACAAATCTACTTGTATCGAATATGGTAAAAAAAAGTATATTTTTAAAAAAAAACTAAAAACACGCTTTATAGTGAATCGAACTAAAAGTAAAAAAATAATTCTAATATAAGAATAAAATGTTTAACGAGAAAATTAATGCCGTTGGGGTAAAAGCGGGGGGTGCTCTATATTAATTGTTATAATTTCTTACTTCTATTCCGAAATGCTGAGTTAAAAAGTAAAATGCAGTACAAAGCACACCCTACGCTTTTTACCCCAATGACATAAATTTTCTCGTTAATCATTTCATTCTTATATTAAGAATTATTTTAAATTTCCTACTATTAGCTCGCACTGTCTATATATTTATTTATTTATATATTTGTATATTTATTTATTTCTCTTGGTGGAATTTTCAATCGTTAATAAAATACATTTTAAAAGCGCTGAATTGAGCTGAAATTTTATATACAGGATCATTTTGATGACAATACATAATTTAATTATAATTAATAAAAATTAATTGATTAAAACTAATTATTTAAAGAATTACAAAATACGGCACGTTGGCGACTTGTGTCAAAACTTTAAAAGGTTTTTTTCTCACGTGTTAAAGCATTAAATTTGGGACTGAAATTTAAAAAAGGACAATACGATACTTAAATGATAATTAAAAAACAAATTTTACCACTTAATGTTGTGATTCTGTCTTATGTATATACATATTTATATTAATTGTAACTATTTAATAAAAAGTAGCTAAAATAAAATTTTTCGTTGTTGATCTAAGTAGGAATTGACTTAAAAACTATTTTTTTAAATTACTTGTTTATAACACAAAGCGTATTTTGTGCGGTTTTAGGGTTGCACCTTAATCTTTTAGTTGCTAAATCTGGAATTAGTCGCCAAATCTAGAAATGGCATATGGAATTAGTCGCCAAATCTGAAAATGATTTATGCAATTAGTCGCCAAATCTAGAAACAATATGAGGAATTAGTCGCCAAATCTCGTAAATCCTTAAAATCTTTAATTATTAAAATCCTGATCAGGACAATAAAACAAAATTTTGAAATTATTGTATTGTCATGGGTCCTTGACAAGTGTGTGAAATTTCGAATCAATCTGACCTTTTAAAGTGGGTAAAAATCGAGTTCAAAGATTCCATTACATACAAATGACTTATGAAAACGTGTTAAAAATCTACTCGGTTTTCGAGATGAAAATTTCCAGTTGAAATAACCTTTCATATGACGATGGAATGCCTGGAACGTGGCGAATAAATCATGTTAATACCCTTCAAATGGATTCATTGTATTTCTAATAGATCAGCATTTATAAGAAAACATCTGAGACAGAGTAACATGACAAAAAAATGAAAAAAAAAAAACACGTGAGAAATTTTTTATTGAACGAATTCTATACAGATAGTACTCCAACCGCAGTATATTTAAATTTATAGGGAAGGTACAGTTGATGACAAACATGTCGTTCATGGCTTAGGAAATTCAGGAAGAGACAGAACACTTCACATCTTCAAGGCAAGGTGGGGACATCTTTCATTGATTGACATCAAGATTGATTCATCAAGTCATAAGTAACAACTCGAATCTAATTTTGACAAAATTCGCAACATTTACTGGATAACAGTCTAAAGAAACCAAGGTTAGTTTCACAAGAAAGTTGAATCGGTAACTTCCACATTAGGTTACTGTAGGCCAGGGGTGGCGAACCTTTTTGGATCAACGGGCCATTTTTTCTTTAAGAAATGTTTAAGGAGGTATAGACGTGCCGTCAAATAATTTTAACGTGTGATTATTAAGAAAATATAATAAAACTAAATACTAAAAACTTAAAATTCCTTAATTACAACAAAAAATACATTCTGCACAGTATAGTAGTAAATTTTTTATTTATACGTGTAATTGAAATTAAAGTAATATTATTGTGAATTCTGTTGTGATAGATTAGATGGCAAATAACTTGTATTAGGATAATAAGATATTACTTTTACCGGAATGCAAGCTGAATTGGAGCCATCCTCCAAACGGTTTCTAAGTGAGTCTTTAATGTTATTCATCTCTGAAAAAAATTAATTGTAGGCATAAGTAGATGAAAATATGGTTAAAATAGCATGAGTTAGTTTTTTCAAACAGTTAAATGTATCTGGAATCGAATTCCATGTTTCCAAAATTTCATTACAAGCATTTTTACTTATATTGATTGTTAATCTTTATGTTTTAATCAATTCCAACTTTCTCCTTTTTCAACAAATTTTTGAATCCATATTGAACTAGACTGGAAATCAATCAGAGTTGCACTTTAATTTTTTTCAATTTACAACCAATAGAATTGGGACAAATCAAGTTTATTAAATGAAGTCACATCAAGGTACATTAAAGACTTGAGCGTTTCCGATAATTCTTCGAACTGAGAATATCTCACTGAAAACTGCGACCGATCCCGCACGATTTTCTCGTAATACTTCATATTGAACTTTGTTATTTTGAATTAAAATACAAACCGTTTTGATCGGTGGCGTGCCCAAAAAATAGTGTCGTGTGCCATCAATGGCACGCGTGCCACTGGTTCGTCATCCGTGCTGTAGGCTAACGAGACAGACGAATCGCTACCTGTGTTTTCTTACTTTCCCAGTACAAAAACGAGCTATGTGCGAAATTGATTATAACAGAGTATATGATAAGTAGGTTACGGATGTAGTAAGGTATCAAAACCTTATGAACAATCTACATCAATATCATAGAGCTTAGTTCTAATAAGATTTTGTTAAGTATGTGGTGGGACGTACGGGGAAAGATTCACAGGGTGGCAGGGAGATTCTGCCTCCGAACCGAACCATTAATCCCACCTTTACTGTTTTCAGTTACACATATTGAGATTCGTATTAATTGTAAAAAGATCCAGCGTCGTCAATCGGTACAATATTTATCTTCCATCACGATAACGCGTGACCTTTTTCCCGTGCCATTACTTAAAAAAAAATAATGGTTTTAGGGGGAAGTTTTATCCTACTCCCTGCTTGGCACCTACAACCTATATTTTCCCCGAGCGTAACTATTTCAGTGAAAATTTTTGAAAATTAAGATTTAAAAAGATCCAATTTTTTTCTTTTTAAATCCGAATTTTTTCCACGGAGATTCATCCCTTTTAAAAGGGGGCGGGTCATAGAAGTAATAGAGAAAACGATCTAAAGTTTTTAAGTTTTGTTTTTTGCACCACTTATCGTCAGAAAGAAAAAAAAAAAAAAAAACCGGGTTACGCCCAAAACCGAAATTTTCCTTTGTTTTTTTTGTCTTAAGTTCAAGAGCCATTTTGGAAAAGAAATTGATTTGATGAATTTTCAAGATAATTGATGTGTAAGAAGTTGTAGAATATTAATATAAAGCCAAAAAAAAACGCACTCAAAATTTTGCGTTTCTTAAATGATTTAGTTTATATCAATATTCGAGATTTTATCGAGATCTTAAGAAACTATTATCATCATTTTATTTTTAAAAAAAATAAGTGATATGATCAAGAACAACCAGTGCCCAACTTTTCTCGATGTTATTTTGGTATTCAGATCAATTAAGATTTTTTTTCATGAACTAAAGTGGAGATCTATTTTATTTAAGAAAATTACGCCTATAACCTGCACCTTTCTTTTCATAACGCAATGAATATAATCATTAAAACTATCTAATAAATAAAATTTTTTTTATAAAAAACAACAAACGTAGTGATCAGAAAAAAAACAACATTATATATAGTAAATTTAGTAATATTAAAAGATTTATGAAAACACGGGTCCTTTTTTTCCATTGATTTATTGATTAAAATTTACGAGAATAAAATATGCTTTTAAGAAAATCTCAAAATGAAATATATATTTTAATTGTAATAGGGCTTATCTTTTTTAAACTTTTTTTTTCTGTTTATATCTTTTTCCATCAGTGGCTTCAATGATCGTGCACCCTTTTTCATATCAGCCGCAATTTGGGATGATCGAACTAAGTCAGGTACAGTTGAAGTTGTTACTATGTTATTCTGGCAGATTCTGAGGATAACTTTCCCGTAAGGTAAAAAACCCGATTTTCCAGAATATTAAAACAGAATCTTCCACGTAACCGACTTACAAACAAGGAAATTGCCCGCATATTTTAGGGGATAATAAGTTATATAAATCTTTTTTTAAAAACGGGGAAGAAATGCCCCCATTTTTCGTTTGATAGAAAAGGAAAAAAATAAATATAAAAAAAATGAAAAGTATAGTGTGGATTATACAATATGTACAATTATATGGATATAAATTCGCAGACAAAATATAAGATTTCTTTTAACAAAAGATTTCACCATATTTCCTAAAAATTATAAGCTGGCAAATTTTTCCCCCAAGTACGAGAAAAAAATGTAGTTCTAAGATTGAAGTATATACAAAAAATCCTATAAGTTTTTTTAAAAAAAAAAAAAAAAAATGTATACATGAATTGTATTTGTATTTATTTTTTCAGTAAACAGCTTATAATAAACCGAAAAAAAAAGAAAAATATTAATAGTAGAAGATTAACAAATCAAAAAAAAATTCAAAAATAAAAACCCACTTTTGTGAAAACTATGGAATATTTTTTTTACTGTATACTCTAAGAGAGAAGGTTTTTTAACAAAAATTAAAAGGGGGTTACTCAAAAAAAGATTAAGAAAATTGGCATTAATTAAAAAATTATTTTATTTTAATCAAAGGGGAAGTTTTTTCCCCAAAAATTTTTGTTTTTTTGTTCAAACCCTAAAACTTTTTGGGAAAAAAATTTTTCCCCCCTCAGGTATGACAATAACAATTTTAATTGTTGAAATTTTCAAAGGTATTTTAGAGCAGCAGGGGACTCACATAATCTTTCCACACGAGTCGTTACCCGGATGAACCGTTTTTCAAAAAAGACTTGGGTCACTTTGAGAGAGTGATTATATAAGAACAGTTTAAAAAATCTTTTTGACAAAAACTAAGATAAGTTCTTCCAACGAAAAACCCGGGACTGCTTCGTTACTGTGTGGTGGCTCACCGGAAAAAATTTTTTTCCTTTAAAAAATTTGTTTTGTTAATAAAATTTTTATTAAAAATAATGATATGAAAATGAGGGAAAACAAAATATCACATCAATCGATAAAAGAGTGAGGATTATTACAGTCACACAATACAAAAACAGGGTTTTGACGAAAACCCGTAATTTTAAACCAGGACACCTGAGCTGGCCCCCGTTTCAACTTGCACCCCAAAAATCGGAAGATTTAAAGGGTAATTTTAAAAGCTCACCTCTTTACACGAGGGGTCTTCAGGCACTGAAACGGGGGTAGCCCGGGCCACGAACCCCCGCCAGACATAGGCTAACCCGCCCAATCACCCTAAAAAAAATAACAATCAAAATAATAAATCATAAAAATAGGGGAAAACACTGGAGAGTTTGAAATGAATATTTTTTTTATGTTTTTTTTGTGTCATAAACAATTCATTGTGTTACTGTAAAACCTTGATAGATATGAAAAACTTTTTTACTTTTTTTTTTAAGAATTTTTTGACATCAATTTAACCTCTAAATGTATGAAACCAAATTGTTTTTTTGTTGGAAATAGCAAGACATTTTACGGCTACGGGTTGTCAACATGTTATATATATATATATATATTTCCAAATTAATCATAAATTTTCCCTCATAAATTATCCAATTATTTCTAAATTTGAATATTACTATATACTTTTTAATTTTTTTTAAATTATATCAAGTTTAATTGTTTGTCTTGTTTTTTCTTTTTTATTTTTATGCACGTTTTTTAACCCAAAAATTATTTTTTTATTTTTAAAATTTCTGTAATATATAAATAATGCCAAAAGAGGGTTCTAAAAAAAAATATTTCAAAAAAAATTTGAGTTCTTATGTATTTTTTTTGAAACTATTTTTAAAAGATTTTAAAAACAAGAAGTATTAATCAGAATATTAATGAAGAGAGCTATATATTTTTTTTTTATTCTTTATATATCATTTATGTTTGCATTGTTTATTACAATTTTTTAAAATTTCGAAAATAAAATTTTTAATAAAAAATTACATTAAAATAGTTTTCTTTTTTTTTTATTGTATGAAAAGTTTTTCTTCTTTTTCTCATAAATTTTTTTTCTTATCTTTTATAAACAAAAAAGCCATTTAAAAAATGATGTTAAATAAAAGAAAATTAAAATAAATAAATAAATAATACAGGGTTTTAATAAGTTTTTATTACCCTTTATGTAGATCTGTAATTTTTTAATCAGTAATTTAAGACTTCAGGGTAAATATTCAATTTTACTAACCTTTTTCCCAAATTAACGATTTTGATTTTTAAAATTTTGGGAATAAATTTTTTTGGTTTTTTTCCCAATGTCCCACGTCACTTGACCATGGTTCAAACATGGTCCATCGCCAAACCCCCTCTTAGCTGAACAGGGCGACGAAATATTCACTCACCACTTAGCATTTCCCGAATTTGTTAAAAAAACACAAACGATAAAAAATTATGATTACCTAGATAATGCTGAATAACAAATGTTTGATAGATTTAAAACATCAACTCAATATGGAAGGTTTTTTTTTTTCTTAATTACATCAAATTAAAAATCTATTAACTTATCTTTGTTGTTTGAATTGCAACTGACAAATTTGAATTTATATAGAAATACTATAATAGTTGCTTGATTTCTTAAACAAATTTCATAATGAAAAAAATCTGTGCAAGATACACAAAAGGGACTTTAAAAAAAACAATTATTCGTTTTAAAAATACCACAAATATTGACAGAAATTACTTTGAAAAATGAATATTTTTTTTGTGAGAATTTACTTTAAACATTTTAAGAACCCGTGGGGGGAATTTATTTTATATATGTACAAGAACTGAAAAATTTAGGTTTTAATTTTAATGATTAATTTCCTTAAACAAAACAAAACAAGAAAAAAATTCAGTTTAAAAGTAGAATTTTACATCATTTTTAGTAAATAATATACTTGATAAACAGTCTACTTATCTGCATGAGCAAAAGTATTTCTGAGAGAGTTAATGAGTTGAAGGGTTTTTGGAAGAGCCCGAATTTAAAAAAATTTTAAAAAACGAGGACACATTCCGGCAATAATATGAGTAGAATTTATAAAGAGTAGAAATTATGCTTAATAATGCCGTTTGAAAGCGTATAACCATACTGTTACTAAGTGTACTATAACTATATATTGCTTTTTTACTATTACAAAAAGAAAAAATTACAGTGAAAGTTAAATTGATATTTTTAAAACAAATGTCTCAGTTTAGAAAATTACTTATTTGAACTCTAAGCAACAACTTGATTCTTTGTTCAACAGTTAAAGCAACCAAAAAAAAAAATTTTTTTGAAAAGAAATTGCATCCTGTGTTAAACGATGTGTAAATGAGCTTTCAGTGCTAAAAGAGCTATATTTTATGAGATGTTCTAATTTTGTTGACTAGAGTTGTCTCTAAAGATTAATTGCACGCCATTTCTCAAAATAAAAGTATGTGCTGATTACGACAAACTCAAATTTAACTCATTACTCAAATCCCGGAAGAGTTTTAAAAACAACTCTTTGTCAACAAAACATTTAATTAACTCATTCGTTATATATTCACCAAAGTTTTGATGACTTGAACTTCAAATTGTTTATGTTTTTCAATGCATCATCAACTTGCATTGTCCCCTGTTTGAATGATGAATTTTTGTTTGTATATAAAGAATCGAAAATTTATTTCTTCTGAAAAACAAGAATGCTGCATCAATGATAGATTAGTCATTCAGTGGTTGTTTTCAACTTTTTAAGACGGTCAAGTGTGAAAACGGTCGTTCTTTCCACGCAGTTCAGGAAATTTTGTAGTATACTTTTTTTTTATTCATAATCACCTACTATTTTTTCCATCTTTTATAAATTGAATTTTAATACATGTAGGTCTAAAAAGCTCTAAAAAAACGTAGGTATTTCTTCAAAATTTTGTAAGAGAATAAGGGACTCAAAAATGGTGAATCTTTTTATGCATTCGGGATTGAGCTGCTCGAACCGTGATTTTTACAAAGACATGAATGGATATTTTCATGATATTTAGTGTCACTTAGATGAATATATGTATAAAATTGTTTTTAAGGATTATTATGAAAAGTTTAGTCAGTTAATATTTTGACAAAAATAATCTCAATAACCTTTTTCTTAAAATGTTCCTGTTTATAAAAATGTTTATAGCTACAATATTTTGCTTATATAAAGTAAAGACTTCTCCAGATAGTCTGAACTAGAATTTTTGAAAAATTCACATTATTTTCAGAGTTACCCCCAATTTAAATAATTATCGGCGTTTATTTCTTAAAATTTCTCCCCCCTGTTGTAGTAAAATATGGATAAATCCACTTCTAAGATATATATTTCAAAAATTCTAGTTGAGCCTCTATACAGAGGTCTGAGCTATATACAAGCAAAATATTATTATAATAGTGACATTTTTCACAAAAGGAGAATACTTTGAAAATGGGTCATTCTATGTTCATTTTTTTGTCAAAATATTGTACTTAAATAATTTTTTATTGTAATAATATTCTTAAAACAATTTTATTTTTGTTTTCTAATCTAAGTGACACTAAATATCATAAATATTATCTATTTATTCGCTTGTGCAAAGTCACGGTTCCGAGCACAATCGGATACCTCAAATTTTTTATAATTTTCTTGAATTACATTTCATAATGTGCATATGTTTAAATCTTAGGTTCTCAACGTGGGTGATAACGCTCCCTTGGGGGTATTTGAGGCTTTCAGGGGGCAGTAAAAGACCCAGAGAAAATTAGGGAGCGTTGAGATGGCACCGAGGGGCGTAGGCAGATTAACCAAATATAGTCTAAAAAAGACTACAAAAACACGCTGAAAGTAAACTAACACTTACAAAACTGAACTAACAAAAGTAAACTTTAATGCTGGTTACATTATGTTGATTGTATGAGTTTAAATAATTTTTATCCCGTGCCCGAAAATTCACATATTTCGGTAGTTCGGAAAGTGGATGAAAAACTTAGATTATACATTACATTCAGACCTACATTAAATTGAATGATATAGTAAATTTTAAATTTTAGATATTAAATTAAAACTTTTCACACACACACATCTCGTCCATTGTCACATGAAATATCTCATATATATAATACAGGTAAAAGAAGGGGAGGGCGGTATCGAAATATTCATTAGAAAGGGGGTGCCAGTTCAGAAAAGGTTGAGAATTAATGGTTTAAATCTTTTACAATTTTCCATAGAAAAATATTCATAGTGCTTTGAGTTATTAAAATTTATTGCCATTTTTTCCGTAAATATTGTCATTACTATTTGTGATTTAAAATCCAAGATAATGTTTTCATAAAATTTCTAGTCATATTTATACATAAAAATAAGAATTAGATTTTTATTGGAATCGTTAATGGAGGAAAATTGAAGACTGTTATGCAATTGTTTCCATAGCAATTTTTTTTATTGATGTATTCAATTAGATAACTTTTTTTCACTAATCAAAAACTCACAATACTGTGAAGAATAAATTGTATGAACGTGTTTTTTACATTGTTTTTTAATTACATTTTTTTAAAAAAAATAACATAGATATATGAAGCGATTTATGAGAAGAAAATCACATAGTTTTGTTCCCAAATATGAACTTTAAAAAAAGAGAAATTAAAGTTATTTAAACTCTCCTATATAATAGTGTTGATCGAGTTTTTTTATCCAGTGAAAACTAAAAATTTTATCGATTTTTAAATATGGGCATTTTATTTGTATTTTCAAATTTCATACATTATTTCTTTTAAGTATTTTTTTTTACCAAATTGGCTCCTTTTATAATGGTTTTCCAAGCCGAAGAGATTTGATAAAGGAACTTTTTCTGATGTTTTACAGATTTGTCAATGATATTCTTGGGATATCATTCCATAAATATAAAATAACAGCCTGTGTACATACGTATAGTCTGTAGTTGTGACGTGAGTGTGCAATAAATTCTCCATTTAAAATTACATTAGGGCTATTGCCGACTTCCCAATTTTGTTCCTTGATCAAAGGGCAAGTAAAACACTTGCACTGGTACCCGAATCACCAAATTTCCACATTAAGCCAACATGGTCACATCTTAACGTGCACGGCGGATGTTGTGACGTGCAGTACACGTTCACAGTTTTCAGTTTTGAATGATACATAACATAATTTTTATGAGAGTTTGAACTACACTCACTTCCAAAAGTTAAGCACGGAAAGGAACATGCTAATATCCGGAAGCCAATCAGAATTGAAGAGGATGCAATTCACTGCAGAGGTAGATGGAAGTATGCAAATATGTTAGGTAACAGCCAATTGTGCTTTCATGTCAAGAAATATGCAAAAAAGGGCAGTTTTATAAGAAGCCAGCTTTATGAAGGGGTTACCAGTTGATTGTGTGTGTAAGTGCTGATGAAGGTGTTTAAAACTTTCAATTGTTGTGTTTCATGATTTGTTTTCAAGACATACGTGTTACTATGACTTCCAGAAAACGAATGGAAGATTCTGAGCACTGGCGTGCTGTGGGGCGCATTGAAGCAGGGCAGCCGGTCACAGATGTTGCTCTTTTCTTCGGCGTTCATCATTCGGTAATTTCACGTTTATGGAAACAATTCCAAACCCCACAGACAGTTGTCCGAAGGCCTGTAGGTGGTCACCCAAGGGTAACAACCCCCGCGGAAGATCGATATATTGCTATTGTAGCCAAGCGGAATCGCAAAGCGACTCACACGGTGACATTCATGGTTGAACATCCATTGGTAAGGCTATATTCCGCAGCTACTGTACGCCGAAGATCATATATGAATGGACTGTATGCCGGGCTACCTCGAGTTTAGTTCCCCATCCGTCCAATCAAGAGGGACAGGATTAAAGTGGTGCCGGGAACATGGCAATTGGACTGTGTCTGACTGGGGCAATGTCATGTTTACTGATGAGTCAAGATTTGCTCTAGAGCCAGATGACAAGCGTATAAGGATATGGCGTAAACAAGGAACACGCAATCAGCCCAAAAACATCACGCATTCCGAGGCGGAAGCATTATGGTGTGGGCAGGGATTTCATTAGGATACCTCACCGACCTGCACCAAAGGTATCTAGAAGAGAGTAAGCCCTGACACTGGACTGACCTGAAACCGGTCACGTGACTAAAGGAGGGATGAATTTGGCGGGAGAAACGATTACATTCCCACTTCCATCTTGTATGCTGACAAAGTTGGATAGTTATTCCACGTGTAATTATATTCATTACTCAGGATAAATTGACTGGATTTTCTGCAAAAGACAATCAGGATTTCTTTATTAAGCAAAAAGAAAAAGGTACGATATTTGGATTATTCTTGTCATTGAATTTTTATTCTTTTGAGTCTTGAGAACACGATATAATAAACTGACGCATATATGCCAACATCCTTGATTATTTGAAAAAGATATTTCGTTTTATAAAAGAAATTAGTGCTAAATGTAAAATTTAGCGTGTTTTGTTTATTCTGTCAAATCTAATTAACTGAAAAATATTATTAATAACTTAACCCCAAAGCTGTACACATTTCATAATAATGCCCTCGTTACTGTTGTATACCAAATTGTTCCTCTAATAACCGGGGCAGCTGTACGTTTCTGTGTTTCGTTTCAAAAAGACGAACAGTTGTTACAAACTTGAAAAAGGAAAATTCCTAGGGATTTTAAAAATACTAACAATAGTGGTAGTGCGTGCATTAAACATTTCCCTGAATCTTCATTGTGAGAAAAGATAAATTACAGACAAGACGTATTGTTGTAGAAATACCCAGAGTGTATCCAAAATTATCAAAGAATGCATATCCTTGCATTTTCCTGGTTGTCCATCCCACGGAATGCAAAATTAAAGAACGCTCGGTGACAATTCAACGAAAGGAAAAATGAAAACAATTAGATGAACAACTGTTTACTAATTTCATTAAGAAAGACGAAATTACCAGTTTTGAATGTTTAAAAGAAAATCTGCTAATGTGCGAGAAAATCCCAGACATCTGATTTCCTTATCTAAAAATAATAATGTTCTAAACATGATTGTGAAAAGTTGCATACATTTCTTTTATGGCCTGAAAAATTGTCCTTCTATTTTAAAAACTCTAGTAAAATAAATACAGATCTCTATTATATTTAATAATAATCGTGAATTAAATATACCTTTTCTGTTGAAAAATTCTTAATATAATCCTCCTAGGTTAACATATTTTAGCGAATTGTTAAATATTCTTAACAGTAAATGTCTTTTGAAGAAATCTCTTCCTTACACATTAATTCTGCTCCTCATCATGTTATGGCTATTCAATCATGGAAAAAGTATATTGAAAACTGTAATGCTGAAAATTTCGAGGCAGCAAATTTTATTTTAGAGCAAATGAAATTATTAAATTTGAATAAACATAACCGTAAGTATATAGCAGTACTAATGGTTTTTTTTCTTTCTGCATGTACATTAAATCTACCTACATGTTATTCCTATGTAAGAGATAAGGGAATATAATTCTTTTCCAAGTGTGAGACAATTACAGAGAGTTGCATCTGGATTAAATGTTACTCCAGGTTTGTCAACTCTAGCTAATGAAAAATACTCCACAGGTAGGTGTAAAGAACTGAAAGAAGACCATGAGAAACAGGTAATATTACAAATTGATGAAATTTTCATCAAATCAGCGATTACATATAAAATGTAATAAAATAATTGGATTTACTGAGAAAGGAGAAGTAGCCACATGATTCAATGTTTTCTATAATTTTATTGAGTAAAAATAAAGAAATAGTATCATCGAATCCTGTAAAGAACATGAATGCTGAAGACTTGCATTCTATGACTTTAGAAATGTTGTCACTAATGGAAAAGGTAGGTTTTTCAGTTCTTTGCATTGTAAGTGATAATAACAGAGTAAATATAGAAATTGTTTTTCTAAATTGTGTAATGGTACCATAAAAGAGCGTTATTCAGAATCCAGCTAATAATGCATCTATAAATCTATAACGATAATAAATCTATATGAAATAATTGGTTAACCAGAAAGATGCTGGATTCTTCTTAATGTATCCTGATCCTTCTCAGAATTTTCTCTCGAATCCGAAAAAAGCATCTTTTTTCATCATTATTTAAAATTTATAAACAAAGAAAATGAACATTATTGTTACAAATTAGCTCCTAAATTATGCTTAAAAGCTTTAAAACCAACAAATTTTGAGAGAAACAAAAATGTTAAATTAGTTTTTTAAAAATTTTTAAAGAAAGCAATGTGACTGCACTTAATATACAAAAGATAAATTAGGGTTACCCAGAAATGCTTAGGGACACTGCAATATTCATCAAACATATTTTAGATTTCTAAAATAATAAATGATAAAAAGTCCAACTAAGGGTCAAAAATCTTAAATTGAAAATCAGTGTTCCTTTTTCATCAATGGATGATGATAGATTCACTTTTTTTTCAAAAATTTGTTCAGCGGCTGGACCGCTGGAAAAATTTAAAACAAAAATAAACGAGAAGGTTGTTTAAGCGAGGAAACATTTTGCTTTGAGGCACATAATGGCAAATACCATCCCAGAACTAATAAAGTATCTTTGACGGAGCAGAATTTCAAATATGTTTTAATCCGAAAGTTCCAAACTGATAATTTAGAAGCCAGATTTGGGCAATACAGACAAAATGTCTGAGCAAATTATCATGTCACTGTGCAGGGGAAATTTTGTACGAAAAAAGTTGCGCATTAAAAGTAAAAGCTAACTTTGCACTCAGATAAATATGGTACAATCTCACTAAAAATTTAATTTCAAATCATTCAGGTGAGATATTTCATGTTAAAGTATAGATATTACAGATTTCAACGAAATATTAAAACATTAGAAATAAACCAGATGATATTTCAATAGAAGAGTATCGCTTTAATGTATATAGGTATATTGTGTATAATATAAATTCGAATGCTCCGATTGCAAGTATACATTTGTTTTAGATAAGCAGATTAATTTCTGACCTGTAAAATATTGAAGGGAAAAAAATATTTGAGACTTGATGAGGAGGTTTAAAATGCCCACAGATATTGTTATGAAAGTCATTTCAACGCACATTTCATTTTTAATTTGTTAATATCGAAAACATTTGAATCGAAGTTTCTAAAGTTGACACACTATATCTTGCTTATAAGCATAACAGAAGCGTATCTGAATTACACGAGTTGTGGAATGTCTTGCATTCGTTTCAGCATTCACCTTGTGTAAATTGAAATATTCTGCATTTTCATATTTAAAAGTATTCGTTCACATTTGGGAACATATGCTTAAATAATTATTCAAAAGCGTACGAAGAAATTTTAACCGTGAAGGATAACCGAAAAAATGAAGAAATAAGGCCAATTAAATTAATGTTTGCTTATATTTTTCTGTTTTATTTATTTAAATATTCAATTATCGATTCGTATTTTATTCATTAGTATGTATATCCTTGTAATTTTTTATACTACATACATTTTATGAACGTGTTTAATTGTTCATATAACTATTAATTGAAGAAAAATTATTTATTTATTTACGTTATTCGTTTAAATTATTTTCATAAAGATTTTAGCATTCAAAGTATGTAAAATGTTATTTTTTAATTTCAAACTTTTGTTTGATTTTTAGATATTGTTACCATAAAGAGTAATATTGAATTTTTAATGCATATGCATAAAATAATGTAGTTAATATAGTTTTAAATAATATCATCACAAATGCAAATGATTCAAAATTTGAAACTAATCAGTACGTTGCCTCATTAATGATATATATTCCGTGAAAAAGTTTTTTTCTGATTATTTATAGGTAAGTGTATTTTACTAATGTATATATATATTTTAACATCCTATATCATATAATTATTATGATGTCTAAACTGTTCATGCTCATATGCATTTTTATGTAATAATATGCCTCAAATACTTTACTTTTCCTATTTTCTTTACAAGTAAATTGCTTTTTATTTTATTGGATTGAAATTATTTTATATTTTGAATATTAAAATGAATGAATTATTTTAATTGAATATTTTAACGTGTATAATCTAGAATCTATTTTTACTATATAATTACTGTGGTATCTAGAACTGTTTGTCTTTTTCTATATTTGTATATATTTTTGCATGTATTTTTTTATAATAATATGCCCCAAATACTTTACTTTTCTTTTATATTTTCTTTACAAGTATAAATGTTTCTTTTTTATTTTATTGGATTGAAATTATTTTTAAATTTTTCAATATTGAATGAATGAAAATTGAATATTTTAACGTATAATCTAGGAATCTATTTTACTATATAATATTACTATGGTGTCTAAAACTGTTTTATTTACTATATTTGTATATATTTTTTGCATGCATTTTTTATAATTCTTTTCTTTGTTATGATTCATTGATTCTATGAGCATAAAAATATCATTTCACAGGAAAAAGGAACTCCAGCAAAAATGTTTCTAAATTCACATGATTTTTTGGCTTAATATGCCTCTAATGCTCTTACTCTTTTCAAATTTTCTTTTGCAAGTAAATGTGTTTTTTTATTTTTTATTTTATCTGATTGGAAATTATTTTACATTGAGCCAATTTTTTCTTAGATTTCTATGCTGTTAAAAAGCCTATCATGAGTGATTTTGTCCCTTTTTCTGGAAAAATGTTATGCATCATTCTAGTCGCATTAATGCATAACTTTCATCAGAAATATTCTCAGTGAGAATTAAAAAATAATCAATATAAATAAGTGGAAATTTTAGCTCATGGTGCATGAAAAAGAAATAAATGTTCAAGTTTTATTATTCCTCACAGAGTGAATGCGCGTAGAAAAGCTTTCTTCTCCTTTCGTGACGTCATCAAAAAGCTGTCACGGCCTGGTCCTTTCTAGATGGCCTTGCCTGCACATCGTTAAACGGGGTTCTGTGACGGCTGTCCGGTATCGAGTTGAAGTCCTAGAACCCTTTGTGAGATTGTACGCTGCAGCAATTGGTACTACTTTTGCTTTAATGACGATAACGCACGTCCTATAGAGTTGACATCGTCATACTCACTCGGAGAGTGAAGGATTGCGCGCGTGGCGTGGCTAGCATATCGTTCGACCTTAATCCCATTGAAAATCTCTGGGGATGCTCGGCCGTGCTGTATTTTCACGTTTCCACCCTCCAGCCAATCTGAGCCAGCTGGGAACTGCTACGCTGTGCAAATGTAATTATTAAAGATGCGGGTGGTTGACCACCTAATTGAAAGCATGGTCGAAGGTGTAAACTTTACATACAGATGAGGTGGGGACCACATACCCTATTAATGTCCTTTTTTTTTCATTTTATGCTGCTTATTTTCACTTATACATACCCGGTTTAAGTCTCCAGTATGATATTATTCGATAACTTACAAAAATTTTCTAATATTTTTTCATTTCCTGCATATAATTATTGATTTTATTTTATGTATAAATATATATGCTACTTTACTGCCAAATTTTGTGTCAATCATATAAGTATTTGTTGAATTTTTTGCATTTTACATCTTCGTGCTTAACTTTTGGAAGTGAGTGTATATTATAAAACATTTTCATTAGGATGAAATAAAATATGTTAACCCATATAATTCTTATTAACATTTTTATATTATATATAATAATATATAATTATATATAATATCCTTCTTAATTCATTTTACTGTTGCATTAAATGTCAGTAGTTAAAAACTTCGTAGCTATATATAGTGAAATACGTTTAACGCGAAAATGTTTAAGGCGAAATATCGGTTAACTCAAAATAATACAGTGGTCCCGACAAACTACTGTGTATTTTCATGTATTTCCCCCCCTCTTAACACGAAATGAAAATTGATTAACACAAAAAGATTTCTCTTCTGGGAATGAACAAAAACGGAAAACACCAGCAAAATTCGAATGTACTATTGTATTATCGGAAGAATTCATGGAAATAGATTATGAAAATGTGTGTACAGCCTCAATTATGGTAGACAAAGACATTTTGGTTTCTTCAAAGCTCAAGAAATATCATTGAGGCAGATTCCGTTGACGAAAATGAAACACATCATCCGAAATGAGGAACGTCATGAAAAATATGCCTAGTTAATTACACACACATTCTAATGGGGAAATGAATAATAAAATGAATGATATCGAGTAATTTGTTTGTAATCTGATGCTAAAAACAATTCAAGGAAAAACATCAGATTATTTTCCAAAAACTCAGTAAAACTTTTGCTTTTTAAAATATTTAAATATTTTGCATAAAATTTCTTTAAGTCCTTGTGAATGTTTTTGTTTCATTGATTTTTATTAAATATATGCATATATACATATCTATGTAAATAAAATAAACTATAATAAACTTAATTTTGTGGGTATATGTTTTTTTGTTTTTGTTTTTTGTAATATTCTTTAACCGAAAAAATTTCAGTCCCTTCAGTTTCGTGTTAAGCGATTTCCACTGTATGTCTTTTTGAATACTTTATTTAAATTAAATGAGTGCAAAAAAATGTAGAACCGATTTAGCTTATTTACATTCAATTAACTTCACTTCATAGTTTACATAAACATAACCTGAAGGAGATGAATCACTATAAGAGAAAGTTTAACCTGCTGAATGAAAGAAAATTTTTTGAAGATTCATTTAAGGTATCCATTTCAACCTTTTTTAAAAGCGTTAAAATATTTTAAAGTCCCCTTAGTTTAAAACATATTTGTTTTAAGGACATTATGAAAAAAAATATTTAAATAGAATTTTTTGGAAAAAAAATTAACTTAGAATTCTTTATTCAAATGTTCCCCTTTTTTAAAAAGCCCCAAATTTTATTAATATTTTGCTTATTACCGGGCCCTGTACAGAGGGTCAACTAAATTTTTTAAAATCATAACTTGGGGAAATCGGTTTTTCCATGTTTTTTCGAAAACAGAAGGGGGAAATTTTAAAAAAATACCCGGGTAATTTTAAACGGTTGTAACTCTGAAATTAATGTGAATTTTTTAAAAATCATGTTGAGCCTCTGTACAGAGGTTGAGCTGAATCATGCAAAATATTAATATAATAGAAGCATTTTTAAAAAAGGGGAACATTTTAAAAAATTTTTTAATTAATTTTTCCAAAATATTGTATTTAAATAATTTGTTTTGTCATATGTCCTTAAAACAATTTTATACATGTATTCTAATCTAAGTGACACTAAATATCATAAATACTATACATTTATGCGTTTTTTTAAATCATGGTTCGAACGTAGTCGGATATTTTAAGGGTTCTTCCCTGAGTGTAGTCAATTTTCCCAAATGATTTGGTTTATATTGATAAACTTTCCGCAAAAGCAAAGATTTATTTTTCTGCGTTAAAGGGTATGACTGGGAACCCGTAAGCAAAAATGAAAAATTTTTCATGATATTTAGTGTCAGTTTAAATCATATAAAAAATGTTTTGAAAATTTTGACAAAAAAATTTATTTAAATACAATATTTTAATATTGAATAATTTTTTTATAGTAATACTATTTTAAAACAATTTTATATACATTTTCTAATCGAAGTGACATAAAACATAAATATTATCCATTTTTCCTTTAAATCCTTTAAAGTATTCGGATACCTTAATCCTTTTGTAATGCTACCATGTTTGTTAATGTACTATTTGAAAAGATAAAACTTGTTCTACATCCATTTAACTCTCAAATAGTTTCTTTTTTTTTCTTTTTGAATGGATGAACTGCTGTACATTTCAAAGAAAGAAAACAATCATTTTAAATTTTTGAATAAGAAACTTACGCAAATCGAAACTAAAAAAATGCATCTGAAAAATATTGATTTATTTCTCACTATTTTGGGTACTCATGCAAGTCAAAATACTGAGCAACATACTTTTAAAGTCAGTACCAAGAGAGAGTTATATTTAAAGTCCCAAAAAAGCTCCCCGAGGGGGTTATGACGCAACCTCGTAATTTTTAACAAAAGGGGAAAGGGCGAGGAAGACACCTGAACTGCGCCCCCCTTTAACTTCCCCACCCAACGGGGGGGGGAACCCCGATTTAAAACCCCTTGGCCCCCCTACATGGGGGGTCCCCCCAAAGAGTCCCTGTCTAACCAGGGATGGGGAAACCCGTGGCACCCTGCCGTTGTTGGCACGTGACACAATATTTTTTGCACGCCAGTGATCAAAAGGGTTTGCATTTTATTTTAAAATTTCAAAGCTCACTGTGCAGTATTACGATCAAACGCGAGTAATCGGTCGCGGGGTGGTGGGGAGCACACTCGTTTGTTTTTGTCGTGCCTTAGTTACGTCATGCTTATGATGTAAATTTTGTCTACGCATAGCATAGTTAATTTCATTGACACAACTGTATTTTAAAGTTATATTTACGATTTTTAACTGTTATTTAACATGGCTAGTTCAACAAAAGAACAAAAAGTGCAAGATAGTTAGTGTAACAGACAATTTCAAATTTGGTGGACCGAGAAACATGGCATTATTATTAAAGGTGACAGAGTGGTGCGTGTTTTATGATCTGGAATAGTGGTATGCAGAACATCTTCTGTAAAGAATGATATTTTGAAACAAATCACAGACCCTCTTGTCAAAAAAGTGAACCACGGCAAAAATAATTAATTGCTTAAAAACCGATTGGCAGATGACACCAATTTAGCATACATTCCTTACTAAAAGTAACATCTTACCATCCTAATATAAGTTATTTGTCATCCACAATCTGTAAAAACAAAAGTCCCACTAATATTACTCTTTAATTTGAATTACACGTTTCACTAAAACATTTATAACTATACAGTACAAATGGTATTTTTTCGTAGTAAATAGAGTTTTGTGTTGTTAGTATATTTAGTTTTATTATTTTCACAATAATCAAAAGTCAAAATTAGTTGACGGCACGTCTATACCTCATTAAACACTTCTTTAGAAAAAAATGGCACGTTGATCCATAAAGGTTCGCCACCCCTGATCTAGACCACTGAATCACCCCAGCTAAGAAAGCATTAAAGTGTGAGTAAAATAATGCAAATAATTTATGTTTTGCTTAAATGCAACTCTAAATATATTTATACCGGGTGTCCACAATTAAACTTGAAATTTACGACCAGTCTGTAGCAAAAACTATACAGAGGAATTGCATGAGAATTGGGTAATGGCAGAGTGAAATTATGGGAATTTTATTGAGGGAAAACAAAACAATGAGTTTTTTTAAAAACCACCTCTAGGTGACGTATTATAGCTTTATTAAGAACATATATATAAACTGCGCAAGTTTTCAAAACATGCTCGATATGCTGTCCACCGTGGTCTGCTACCATCTGGAAGCGTAAAATCGCATGTTCGACTGTTGAAAGCAGGATGAACTGGGGAATGTTACACATATGGCGTTCTATGCTTTTTTTAAGGTCGGACAGGGATGTGATGGGATCACGGTAGACCATGGCCTTGAGGTATCCTCACAACCATAAGTGGCAAATATTCATGTCGGGGGATCCAGAAGGCCAAGCTGTAGGTTGCCGCGCGCACAGAATTACTATAGTTACGACATTTGCATAAGTCAATAGTTAACATTACACAACGCCATCTAGTGGTGATTTTGAAACACATTGCTTTCTTTGTCCTCGATGAAATTCCCATCATTTTATCCTGCCGTTACCCACTTTTCACGCAATTCTGCTGCATAGTTCTTGCTACCAGCTGCTAGCAAATTTCAAGTTTAATTATGGACTCCTAGTATATATATATATAACTTTTTTAAAATAAATTTTTTTCAAAAAAAAAAATTCCGTTACAAAAATCGGTAGTAGTTGCCCCCTCCTTTCATTCTCTTGTCGTCTTGTTCTGCTTACCTTTAGGTCAGATGTTAAACCAGCAGGTGGTGCGACTTCCGTTCAGTTAGATTAATTTTTTCTCACGTGATGTCATTTCCCAGGAGGATGTATTTTAGTACTCACGTAACGACTTAACGGTTCCCGTGCTTTTTTAGCTTCTGCAATTTGTCTAATTATAAGCTCCTCAATACCTATAGACGTAAATTTTAACATTCAATAAAAAATAATCCTCAAAATCATGTCGGAAATACTCAAGAACACTTACTAGCAGAGAAATTTTTGGCTCATGAAATTAAAAAAAAAAAAGAAAAGAAAAAAAAAAAAAAAATTTAATGTATTTTTACAAATTAAAATAATTATATATCCTTACGTAATTTGATATAAGGCATGTTTGTCGGTTTGCTTAGACCGCACAGTATTATTTTAAATAATGCATTATTTTATTATTATTTATAAAAGTATTATTTTTAGTAATGTGTGCCAAAAGATATTTCGTAAATTAATTTAAAAATAAAAGGAAAAAGAAATTCTTAAATATCTGAAGATGTAAATGCAAATATATACTTCTAAATTTTTCAGATCCATAAGCACTTCGTTTGAAATACGTTCTGATTCATCTATTTTATTATTCGGCAAGATGTTTTAAACAAGAATAATGCTGTAAAAACATTTTTTTTAAATTTAAAATCAAAAGTTAATTTGTCTTTATTCTAGACTGCTTTGTTGGTAGATATATATATATACCGTATTTATTCGAATTTAAGCCCCACCTCAAATTCTCAACGTTTATGTGAAAAATGAAAATTAGAGTAAAATGATTTATCTACATCTAATTTTGCGAAATTAAAATAAATTTAAATTAAAAACCACCAAGAAAAATAATAATTGTTTTACCACTTCTATATACTTTTAAATACATACATGAACCTGTATTTGCTCTATTTGCCTCATCCAAAGTTGTTGTTTTTTTTCCTTCGGTTTTAAGCAGCACCCTTTTTTCAGTAGCATTAACATTAGGAAAAAAAGTATGGCTTAGATTCGAGTAAATACGGTATATATGTTAGATATATATTATTTTGAAAGTATTTTTTTTAAAAAAACAAAAAGTTCAAGGGTTAGCTTAAAAAAATTAGGGGGGATTTATTTTTTTTAAAAATTTAATATAAACAAAACAAAAAATCTTTAATTTTACCCTTAATATTTTTTACGCATAGTGTTTCTGAACCTTGAGCAAAATGCTCTACATAAAAGAACTTGAATTTCTCCCAGCAGTATATGCTTCAACACTATTTTCAAATACCTCAGTAAAGGTTAATCACCTTCTCAACTTCTTTCACGTTAAAAGATTTCAGAATGTCGGATCAGATCTTCCTTTAAATTATGTGAGATAAACTTGCTTTGAATATTAATATTATTCTCAACGTTTCTTCAAAGTCAAAAGTATCAAGCTGCGTTAGAGTTCTCCATATGGACTAATGCTTGTGATAACCTCTCCGATTCTTTCTTTTTTTCTGGGAGTATACATTATGAACGTTTACTTTTTTTTCCTTCGGTGAGAAGAAGTGTTTTTTATTTACTTACAAAATCTTCTACATAAGATTACCAAAACAATGGGGGGGAGGGGAAGGATATTTCACAAATCATAAAAAGATTACAAAGAAAAGTCCGTATTTTAATGATTGTATGGATAAGAGCATATATTTTTGAATAAGTCTTCTCTCTCTCTCTGCAGATGTTCTTTAAAAGTTTTGATAAATTTGCAATGCAAGTATATATCATTATCAGTGTAGCTACCAATGGGCTAGGTGGTGCCGTGCACTGGGGCCCTTAAGCTCAGGACCCTGACCACCAAACAAACTGAATTTACGATAATTTCTCCCACCTTTAAGATACAAATACAAAAGGTTGAAACACAACTGTTATCATGGCAAGTAGTTTCGAACTTGAACGGAATTCTCCTAAATTATTTCCGTTGTTTGTGTATAGTGTTATGAACTTAAATTATTGAAAAGTTAATATTACTTTCAATTTTTTCGTTTTCCTATGAACTGTTACTTGAAAATAAGCTTTAAGTTCCACGAGAAATTTCCCAATTTTTTAAATCCTTTAAAAAAACCTGTATAAAACAATTTCTGTTTTTTTTAATAGCAATTTTTTCAAAAAAGCCTTTTTCTGTTTAATATTCCAAAATTACTACCTGTGATGAATTTCCCTCTTCTTTCTTATCATGGGTCCCATTTTTTTTTTTAAAAATAGATTAATACTTTTTATTTTCTTGTTCGCTTTTTGTATCTTTTCCCTTTTTATCTGGTGGACCATTTGTAAACAAAAGCCCTCATTTTGAGTTTTCTGGTAAATAAAAACCAATATTCTCCGGCGTTTTGGGTTACATTACGTTTCTCCTTCCAAGCCGGTAATAAATCCGGGAAATAATTGCATAAATTAGAAGACTGAAATTATGGATTAAAAAAAAGTCATGTGTTTAAGTGCTAACAACTCCAAAAAAAGGAAAGATGAATAACGAAAAAACCCAACAATGCCGTTTTGTCGCCTTTTGGGGGAAACCTCTGGTAAAAATATTTCTGTTAAAATGAAACTTATAACTACTAGCTGCATGGCCGGCGTTGATGGGCTTTTTTTTTCCTCATGACCCCAGCAATTTGTTGCCTCGCTGAGGATTTCAAAAATTATTTTTTAAAATTTTCCTTTTTTTCAAAATTTTTCCAAAGATTTAAAAGGTTTTTTTTTCCCTCCCCAGGGGATAAACAGGTTTTTTAAGTTAAAATTATTGTGTGTGTGTTTCCCTCTTTTCCCCTCACAGAAAAAAATATGCCAAATTTCGTTTGGGTTTTTGGGAAAAAATATTGCGTTAGTTAAAAAATTATTAATGTAAAGCAATAAAAAAAAAAACGATTCTAATGTATGCTAAGGTAAACCCAAAAAAACTTTCATCTTTTTTTTAATAATAGTTGTTTCTAAGAAACTAAAATAATAAATAAATTTCGTTTTCAAATAATCTCGTTACTATAGTCAGCAAAAAATTTTCTAAATTATTTTTTACCCAAAATAATAGACGATGTTTTTTTAATTTAAAAATAATTAATTTAGTAATGAAAAATAGAAATAATCCTTTTAAAAAACAAAAATATATATATCAATTAAAACCCATTTCTGTAAATAATAAATAAAAGAAAAATTTAGATAGCTATTAAACGATTGTTTTTTTCTTAAGCAAATAAACCTATATATATATATATATATATAAAATATTTGTTAAAAAACATTTGGGGTGAAAGCCTAAAATATATATTTTACATGTACTAAAAAAAACACCCAAAAAAAAAACCAAAAAATCTATAAAACATTAAATTTTTTATTTTAATTTCATATTTTTTCCTTCCACTTCATTTTCAAATTTTGTGTGATGAACCTTAAAATAGTGTAAATAATTTATATCGGGAGTGTAATACATTAATATTACTTTTTTTTTGTATTTTTTTTTATTTTTAAAATCTTCCACCACCTCTGCTGAAATCAGTTTTTTATGAAAAAAAAAAAGTGATAACACAGATGAACGGAAAAAATTTAAAAAACGAGCGCGCACTAAAGGGGCGGGCAAAAAAAAGGATAAAAAGATGTTATGCTGTCTGAGTTTTTTTTGCAGATGGCAGAACTTTCGCAATTATCGTTATATTTGGAAAATTCACACAATATCTTTATAAATTATAGCCTATGTGTTATTCTGATATATAAACTATATTTTGATAGTTTCAAAAACCATTCAGTTTTTTTTTCCGTAAAAAGGCTAAAAACATCAAACATACTTTCACATTTATAATATTTTTTGATATGGGTATAGGAGATCAGGCAAATAATATGTTAAAATTTTTTTTTTAAAATTTTTTTTAAGGATAAAAAAAAAAATTTTCAGAAGTGTTAGAGTTGTCCGGTATTAAATATATTATATTTAATTTAAATAAAAAAATTCATTTATTTTTTTAAACCTTTCAAAAGTCATCTTGAAGAGCTTTGGCCCTTTTGGGCGTGAAACCCGAAAGGTGAAAATATTCATCTTTTTAATATTTCTGGTTTATAACAAATAAAAAATTTTGTTTATACTCTTCCCAAACGTAATGCATTGTAACTAGGGGTTGCAATACCGGAATTTTTGGGGAGTGATTTTACAATTTTTAAATTCGGGTTTTTAAGTTTAAATACCGGTTTTTTTTATATTTATAGAAATTTTTTAAAATTTGTCTCCCCTATATTTCAGGGATCACCAACTGCAAAAAATATAGTTTTTTTTTTGTCTCCCCCAAGGCGGAAAAAAAAAAGGAATACGTTTATCTCAGTTAAAAAGGATAAAATATGTGAAAATCCAAAATACCAAAAATATCCTTTCGCTCAGGCTACTGGGTCAGGTTGTAGACTGATATTTAAAATGGTGAAAACGGTCAAAATGAAAAAGGGGAAAATTTTATATTTTTAAATTTGGTTTACCATTTTTTAAAATCATACTTTTAAAGGGTTTATGATATTTTTTTAATTTAAATAAATATATATACTCATAAATAATAACCCTTAAAAAGAAAGAATAACTTTAAGGGTAAAAATCGCTGATAAAAGGTTTGTTTTATTATTTAATTAAACCTACTCACAATTAAAAAATGCCAGTATTATTAAAATGAATGGAGGAAATACAAACGGGGGCCCCCACATTTAAAAAAAGAAACATAACAAAATTTTAAAAAAGGAAAAATATTTGGGTGAAGATAAAATTTTAGCACCTTTTAACCCCAAGGGTTTTTGTTATTTTTGTAAAAATAAATTGGAAGAAATTATTTAAAAATTCGTTCGGCTTAATGACATAATTGATGATTGTTTTTAAGATACTTTCAGAAATTTTACTAGTATCACAGACTGAATAGGGATATTTACACTTTTGTGATTTAAATAAATGTTCCCTTTTCTTTTTTGTGTGCGTTCTCTTTTATACTTTTTTAATTTTGTTACAAATTATTTTTTTTTGTATTTTCACTCTCTTTAAAAAAGGCAAATATAAAACAAAGAAACACCAGGTTTTTGGTTTTCAAAATTTCTATTACGGGTATTTAAAAAAAGGTATCCCCGGGAAAGATTAAAAAAACCGAAAACCGGGGATTTTAACTTTGGTCCCGATATTGCAATCCCTAATTGTGACGTAATGCTGTTTTAGTTGTCAGCTAACAATAGTCCAAAAAAAAAGTGCCATTTTCATAATTAGAACATTCCTCTCCACCACTCTTGGTTTTTTAGCACTGGATCCATTCTTCTGTTGGGGTTAAATTTCCTCTCAAACAGGACATCTTATAACACCTTCCTTTGAAATTAATTCAACTGTGGACTGTTTGGCCTGGATTTTATAGACTTAGGCTTATAGGAACTTAGGTTGAGTGTTTTTACTCCCTTTTTGGATTCACGAGCTTCTCTTCTATGTTTTCTTAAAGTTTCTGTTCTTTCTTCTGCGTTTCCCTTTGTTCTAATATTTCTTTGATGGGTGTGCATATAAGAATGCTTGAGCTTCCTTTTTGCTTTTTCTTCCTTTCTCATATTGTGTTGCTTTAGGCAATAGTATGAAATAAAAAACACTAACAGGCTTCTTTGGTGCATCAGAATCATCATTTGCCATAAGTTCTGGTTCCTCTGGAAGGTTTATATGTTGGTTTTCTACTACCACGGTCTAGGATTACAACTATTATCCTATATTTTAAAAACCATCACCACTGCGGGCGTAGCCCGCAACTTCGAAAAGTGTTGCCAAGGTGAAACCCAATCGAACCGTACTGGTCGTGAAGGCATCGCACTGTTAGAATCGAAGATATTGAGGTATTTCATTTTTTGACCCTGATAGGGTTTTCTTTCGGGGGCTAGAAAGGGGGCTTAGTAGATGGCAAAAATATCTTAAACTGGTCGCCCCTTTCGAACTACACATTGCCTGAACCAATGTACCCCTTAGCCCCAGAGGAGATAGAAGCGCAAGGTCGAGCGGACAAACACACAGACAAACAAGCGTTTACAGGATTTATTAAAATGGACAACGCAGTTAGTTTAATAAATTTCGAAACTCGGGGCAAGATGACGAGCTCGTCATCTTGACCAGTGTTTCGGATCTTCATTTTGCCCCGGACTGTCTGTTTAAAAATATTCGTTTTCATTGCCATGAAGGAAGATGATTAATTGACATTTATTCATGGTAATAGGTAATATTTAAACTTACTCATAAATATTAAAGAGAAAGGATATATCTTGCCTGTATCTGTAGCAGAGCTTATTTACACATGCATAAAAGTTATATCGTGGCAGCGGTAAGCAATCAAAGCTTCACAACTAACACAAAAATGGCGATTTCAGCTTCTCTATACTATTTTTTAACAAATGGCCAATAGGAGGGCCAGTAGTGTCCGGTTGATCCTTCCACCTAATGGAAAAAGGAAAAATTAAGACCTTCGTTATCTTGCCCCGGTTTCCCCTTCGTAGCTTAGTTTTTCTGTGTTCTGCAGAGCACGATAAAGAGCTGATGTTAAAGTATAGCTTTGTATCTTTAAAATGTTTCTATATTTTTATTTAATAAAACCCAACCAAGATAGGACCCTCATTTTTTTTTTTTTGCACCAGGGCCTTTGGATGTTTAGCTACGCCACTGATCATTATTATTCTCTTTTACAAAAATATCAATGCTTGATAAGATTTATCTTATGCTTGAAAAGTTTAGAATGCTTGAAAATTTATATATATAAGTATACGACTTAACTATGACTCTTTGAAGAAATTGAAATTGACTCGTTTTCCAGTGAGCCAAAATCACAGCAATCTAGTTCCGTAAAGCATTTCATGAACAAA
>BMAV01012741.1:0-34966 GCA_019973955.1 Trichonephila inaurata madagascariensis
ATGTTTTTTAAAATTTATTTTTAATTTTTTTTTAATTATAATTAAATTATTCTATTGTCAATTATTGTATCAAAATAATTATGTATATAAAATTTCAGCTCAATGGACTAAATTCATGGGACGTCATTAGTCACATGATAACTGAGCCACGTGTTTTCGGCCAATCAGCTCATAAATCAATGCCACGTCACAATTATATCATAAATATAATCACGCGTTTCCAGCTAATTAGTTCATGTGCTTAACTGTTGCCAACTTTTGCTTTCGCAGAAACTTTCTTTTAGAAAGTACATATTTGTCAACAATATAATAATGCACATAGTTAAACAAAATGCACTTAATTTATAAGTATTCGTATGACGTAATTTTTTTTCTTTAAATTTTGAAAACGGTTTGAAGAATTTTAACACGTGAAATCTGTACCCAATCATCAAATTTTAAATGTTGTCTAAACTTTACAAGTTGAACAACTTGTACGTCAATTTTTAATTAATGGGAAACACGTGATTGCCATTATCACGTGACCATCATGAATTTAGTCCATTGAGCGATTTAAGATGTATTTTATTAATGACTATCAAATTCCACCAAGATAAATAAATATATAGAGAGTGCGAGCTAATAGTAAGAATTGAATAAACAGCACAAAATATAACTATTCCTCAGCTAAAATAAAATAAAACTGTACATTTACCATGTATTTTCAAACATGCTTATTAAAATAAGAAATAGACAACGTAAAATATAAGTATTTCCTTTCATCATAGTTAAATAAAAAGATAAATAAAAAATTTAATGCGAACCTAGTACTTACACCACTCTACTTTCGTATAGCAAAATCAGGGGTGTAATTAGTGACTTTCAATTTGACACGATTCTGAGCATTCGGTTGTTAAACAATTTCTTTGCAGACTTTTACTTGGATATGTAGAACCAAAAGCCGAAAGCAGACTATATGTGGTTTTTTTTCTTCAAACAATTAAATCTCACCAGCGATGACATTCAGTAATTTACAAAATAGCTATAAATTTCTCTTTAGAGTTTTCCTTCATATTTTTTCGCAATTGCGTAAATGTCCATAATTCTGAAGATGTTTCTCAAACAAGATCCATAACAAATTTTTTCAACTTCCACCCATTCAAGGTTTGACAAATTTGTAGAGTGGTGCCCAGTGCCACTGAGAATTGTATCACATGCCACATGTGGCACGCATGCCATAGGTTGCTGCCCCCTGATCTAGGGTATCAAAAGAAAATCGGCAAGAACGTTCATAAATCAATTGAAACATTCGTTTTATTATAGCAACCAGGTTTAAGGGAAGAAAACAGTTATCGCTAATAAGTAAAAAAAAAGTGTCAACAAAATACTTATTCTTTAATATAAGAAAGTTATAGAATCCAAAAATGGCAATTTATGAATTTTTTTTCTGCTAAAAGTCATAACGTTTGTAATTACTTAATATTTTCTTTTGACGTTGCAATTTCATATTCTTACGAAATTTTTCACAAACTTGCTTTTTTTAATTTTCTTACAATTTTTAATTAATCTAAGTTTATCATTTAATTAATGATTATACACTGGTGTGCAAAACTTAAGCAAAAATGTAAAAATTTAGCAGATAGCCATGAAATTGCAGAAAAGGAGGTCTGGAGATCAGTAGAGGGAACACGTAAGTCAGTAGAAACGTCCTGCGTATGCAAATATCAGGAACAAAACGTCAGAAGCGATGTGAGTGTACGCAAAACGCGTGATGTCGGCGCGCGCTGCTCAACAGTAGAATGAAATGAAGGACGGAGACGCAATTCACCATATTCTCTCAAGTGCCAGTGGGGTCAGTTCGTGAAATATGGCTAGAAGAAATCATCTGGATGACTTCACACGTGGAAGAATGATCGGAAAGCTGGAGGAGGGGCGTACTGTCATCAGTGTAGCTGCAGAGTTTGGAATCAACAAAAGTGTCGTTTCGCGCGTTTGGGAAAGCGTTCCAAACCACAGGTACAGCTGTTAGAAGGTTGGTGTGGCTGCCGGGACGACAACTGCAGGGATGACCGATATATCATCCTGCAGGCGAAAAAGTTCGACAGCAGTCAGCAAGCGCCATTGTTTAGAAACTCTGTACAGCAACAGGTCGACAAGTGTGCGGTTTTCTGTGGCCAGACGCCTTCACAAAAAGGGCCTGTTCGCCCACCGTCCTGAACGCTGCCTCCCGTTGAAAGTTGGCCACCGAAGCCACCGTTTACAGTGGGACAGAGAGCACAAAAACTGGACAACTGATCAGTGGTCGTGTTCTCTTTACGGATGAGAGTCGGTTCAGTACCAGAAGCGATTCTCAACGCGTTTGATTTGGAAGATGGGACCGGTTTTACCCCAGTAACATAAAGGGAAAAGACATCGTTACGGTGGTCCTGGAGTTCTTGTCTGGGTTGGCATTATGCTGAACGGCGGAACTGAGCTTCCCATTTTCGACAGAGGGTCTGTAACCGGGGATCGCTATTGTGGGGGGTACTTCTTCCCCATCTGCATCTTTTCCGAGGTACCTTTGGGCCCCCAGACTTCATCTTTATGGATGACAATGCACTGCCACATCGCACTTTGCTGTTGAGGAGCTGCTGGAAAGTGAAGATATCACTCGAATGGATTGGCCAGCGTGCTCCCCCAAATTTAAATTCTATGGAACATGTGGGGATGCTTTGGGGAGACGTATTGCCACACGCTCACATCATCCGGAGTACAACCAACAACTAAAACAGATGTTGATTGAGGAATGGGCACTCCTACCTCAAAAATGTTGCACCAGCTGGTTCTGAGTATGCGGAGACGGTGCAAAGCAACCATTGTAGTAAGGGAGGGCATATACCATATTAAGGAACATCTGCTTGTTGTTCTTCCTGTTGGATAAACAATCATGAGTCACGATACTATGCGTTCAATAAAGCTTGTTTTTGTTTGTTTCCCATACCGTATGCGTTGTATTCCTTTTCAGCGCCGATGCTTTCGCCATCCTTTACGTACATAATACTCTCCCTCATTTTAGAATTTCATGTCTCTCAGATGATTTTTCGTGAAATTATGGCAATAAACCCACCTGTTGCTTAAGTTTTGCACACCAGTGTATTTGCCTGTAAATCTTTTCCTCGAGTTACGACTTAACTAACGAAGATCTGCATTTGGCTAAAGTGGAAAATTGGTGAGGCCTTGGATTTGGCGATGTTTATCTAGATGCTAGAATGAATTAAGCTCTTCGTTGCATCGACCTGGCTTCATTACTCTCGAAACACCTATCATTACATATAGATAGTTTGGTGACTGGTTCTGGTCACCGAAAAATTGACTTCGTCAAGAGACCACCTATTCAACACTTCAACCCTGCATTTATTCATAATAAACAAATATAGTAAATAAAGAAAGATATTTACAAAAGTCAAAAATTCCAACTACTACAGTATGTACAATAGAGTATGTTTTTTTATTTTTCCAATAACTCACACACAATAATGTGAAATATTCTAGCACAGTGAAACTATGTGTTCTTTATACAATTTTTATAATCTGTTGTGCAACGAAAACATTGTTGAAGAATATAAATTCCATTTACGACTTCTGTAAGCTGGAATAGAATGTCGGAAATCGAGAAGACCATACACGTAAAAAAAAAAAGTACAAAAACACGATTTCCAATAAAATTAATTATCTAGCCACACCCCCCAGAATGGTGGTTATAACACTCGGCTTGTAATCAAGTGGGTTCGAATCCCGAGTAAGTCTTGGATGTATCTTCGGGAAAAAAAATCGGACTTTCGCCTGAAATGGATTCCCGTCTCGAAAGGAAAGCAGCGTACATCTTCTGTTCTTTGCTGGGATCATCGTTTGAAATAAAATCTGTATTCTTCTGTGATTGTGTTATATGTCTCTGTTCATCTATCTCACGTCTTTCGTATGTATCCCAGTCAGTGGCGCACACAAAGGGGGTGTCCTAGGGGTCCGGTCACCCCTCATAGCCCCTGATTTTTTTCGATTGGTTATAATTCTATGTATATATTAAGTAAAATTTAATTATGTATTTGTTATTAATAATTAATTTTATTAATTAATGCTAATTATTTATTTAATAAGTAATTTTGTATTGTTTTCGTTTCCAAAAATCAAAATAATATGTTGGGTGGCGTATTGGAGCCTGATACCAAAATGGTGGACCCCTTGAAAAAATTTTGTGTGCGCTACTGATCCCAGTAATAAGCACACGACAACAACAATTAATTATCTTAGAGAAATATTAATCCTTATTTTATATTATGTCTCTCTCACACATCCATTGTTTCTTCCATTGCCCATAATACTCTTCATTTTAAAAAAATATCTTCTCATAATTCGTTGCATTTTTAAAGCTTTATATTTTACGCCCTGTGACATTTTTACTCTGTCAAAATCATCTCCTTAAAGTTATCACCACCAAAATTTCTCTGAAATTGGGAAGATGAAAATTCCTTCCTTTGTGTTTTATCTACGTTTGAGAACACATTCTTCCAGCGTAATTAATTTTTGCTCTTTGGAATCTTCCGTCGCCCTCATTTTTTCAAGCTCCAGGACACCGCCAGTAATGATCTTAATGTCACTGCATTCCATCCTTTGGTATTATAATGCCAAAAATATTATACCATAGGGACCGTGTTCCTAATTCTCCTTTCTTTTCAGAACCATTTTCATAAAGGATAACAGCCGTGTCGACTCTACTTAATGATGTTCATATTTTACGGTTAAAATGATGTATAGAAAGGGATTGCGGTTAAAATCATGTTGACGATTTTAGCAAATTTTCTTAAATAATTTTTAAAGTATGTCACCAAACTATCTTGATGGTTATTTAAATGAGCTTATTATCATAACATATTATCATTGATAAAGCCCGTTCTCACACATGCTGCAGAAACGTGGGCAACGACGACCGAGGGCGACAAGGAGACTCTTGCTATATTTGACAGAAGAGTCCTTAGAAGTATTTTTGGAAGCTTAAAATGATGTGATGTAGCCGGTATCTTTCCCCTAATGGCTAAGAGGGGACGTCAACAGATGTGGGAAAATTCCATTCGTTTCCCTTATTGTTGGGAAAAGGCTTCGGAAATGAGTGGTCAGAAATTTTGACCCTTTTTTCCCATGCCAGTCCGAAAGTTAAAAGAGACACCGGTACGTTGTGCTTTCGTTTTCCCACGAATCGGTGACGACAGCGCGTCTGAGAAGATAGAACTTACAATATGAGCCCAGACGGACTCCCGCCATAAGCGGCAGGTGGAGTGGAGAGAGATCAAAGGGATTAGGCGGTGAGTGATCGTGAGAAACGAGAGGTTTATAAGGCGAGAGCGATGGATTACGATCAGATATTGACTGGAGAGAATCCTATTGAGGCCTCTCTTAGCGATAGACTTGCGTGACAGCTATACATGAATCCGCGAATTAAGGTGGACTTCGAAACGAGGAGATTTCAAATGAGCAACCGCACGGCGTATACAGAACCAGCAAGCTCTCCCACACTAGGTATGGAATTACCGAGAGTAAACTGATAACTGCGGACCCCTGTAACTTATCCTATAAATAGGACTTTTCTCTAAAGAATCATTTTATTTCCTTATTTTATGCGAGCGATAGAGAACCCTGCAGCGAAAGAGAAACTTTATCTGCGGACTCATTTGCAATGAATTGTACTGAAACAATTTTTCGATGAATTGTCATACTGTAAAATAAATAGGTATTCAAGAGCTGTTTGAAGTCATTACAATGTGATATTTGGAAAAGAAGGACCAGTTTAGAAATTTATAAACTTTTTAAAGAGCCAGATATTGTTAAATTCATGCAATACAAAGGTTAAAATGGGCAGGACACCTGATAAGATTGAACGACAATCGAATCACGAAAAAGATCTCTGTGGCCTGACCATATGGTACTCGAAAAAGAGGAAAACCAAGACTTAGATGGATCGATTGCCTAGAAAAAGATTTGAAAACTACTGATGTCAGAAACTGGAAAAGTCAGGCCAAGAACGCCAAGAACAGGACAGCCTGGAAAGGAATTCTTAGAGAAAGATCAGGGCCCATCTTGGGCTGTCGAGCCATTGAGGAAGGAAGGAAGGAATTATTATAACAGAGAGAGTTAGCCAAAATAGTTTGCTGGAGTAAAATCGCTATCAAAAGTTCGACACATTTGGCGTTTTGTCGCATATACATTATAATTTATTTTTAACCTGTTCTAAGCGAATGGATGTTCCTGCGTCGGAATGATATCAGCTGAGTGATTACCATATATTTCTTTGTACAAAAAATACGGGAACTTTTGAAGTTCTCTAAATTCTACAGTTAAAGTAAGGGGCTGCTATACGGATTTGCTAATATCAGAAAAAAAAAGTGGTTCAGGAAAAATTGTTTTTCTTAACAATTCCCGTTAGCCATGAGCTAGGCCTTTTAATCTTTTAGCTTTGTAGATGTTCTGAATGGAACTTTGATTCTAAAAGGAAAAAAATCCCATCAGGAGCCAAGTTTCCGAATAGTTCGTGAAATTCACATTCTCTCAGTGGGATATCGGAATGCAAATAGTAATCATCATGCGACCAGTCTTTCTTTTAGTACATGAAACATCGATAGATAATCACGTATTTCCTATTTTTTTATTTTGGCATCATTCCTAATTCAAAATGTGTTTCATCCAGTCTTAAACTTGTTTCTCATTTACAAAGAAATGGCTAGCAGCCACACTTATATTAAAATTTTCAGCAAACGGGATCTCCTGCAGTTTGAAAAAAAAGCTGCATATAAATTTCTCTTCCCACTGATTTTCCAAAAAAAAAAAATTGAACGGAAAGCAAAGCGCAAATAGTTACAACAAATGATAGGGGGAAATATGTTAGGGTAACCAAAAATAAAACTATCGTCGTGGCTGCCTCGCATTTTAATTTACGTCAATTTGAATGCAAAATATGTACTTCACATATTTTCCTGCTTAAAAGAATTTTTGACGTCATTTTTGAAAATTACAGGATTTTGTAATTTGGCTTATACACGGGTTTTAAATGTTGGGTGAATCTTTGAGGAAATAAAACACAATTGGCTTATATTCGGAAATATAAGGTAATCCTATTTCAATATATTCATTAACGGTTTTAAAAATGATTTTAAAAGATATTTGGAGGGGCAATTCTTTCATTAAAAGGGCCCTGTTTGGAAACATATACTGCTGTTTGTAAAAAGCGCAACACCATGAAGGAGTCATCAGAATTAAATTAAATGTAATACACAAACGGCTTGTTGGGGTAAAAAAAATAAAAAATTTTAAAAAGTAAAAAAAATATTAAATTAAATTTGTATTTGGTGTACCCCCACCTAAATATTCTGTATACAATGATGGGTCAAACAGATGTTGAATGTCTGCTTTGTGGAAGAGAATTCCATATTACTCGTATGTGGCTTAAAGTTCGTCATTTGAAATTGTAGGACTCGGATCACAAGCGAGACGCCGACCAACCAAATCCCACTCATTTTCAATAAGTGACATATCCGACGAATAAGCAGGCCAAGGAAGAAGTTGCATGTGTTGGGCTGAAAGGAAGCCTCTAACATTCCTCGCAACTTGTGGGTGTGTATTATCCTGTAGAAAGATAGCTCTAGGGATGGGGCTGGACAACTTCGGTCATTAGCACTTCATGGATGTACCTGTTGCTATTCAAATTACCCTCAATTCGTCGCCACTGAGACTGTCCATGATAAGAAATCACACCCCAGACCATATATCTGGGTTCTATATTCTGACCATATATTCTGACGTTCGATAGTGCACCCTGGGAGGCATCGTTCACCGGCATGGCGTCTAACACTCATCATGGCTCCACAAATTTAAGCGGTGTTCGTCAGAAAAGACAACTTTTTGTCAATCAGTCCTCCAGGTTATGTGTTCATGAGCCCATTTCAGATGCAGCAGTCTATGGCTTGCCTTAAGGAGGACCCTCTATAAAGAAATCCTTGAACGCAGTCAGCGGTGTAGCAGGCATCGACGAATTGACGTCGACATTAATACACCTATAGCAGTAGACCAACATGCTTGGAGGAAGCTGTACGGTCATTCATCGCCATACGAACCAGATGTCTATTATCGTGCGCTGATGTCACCTTCCTTCGTCCACTCCCAGTTTTCGAGTTGTAAAGTGCAGGTCGGTCAACTACTTCCAAACTCGCATCATTGTGGAACTGTTCAGCTCTGTACGAGCTGCTATTACGCTACAGAAAAATCTGCCTTCACGCGATGGCCGCTGATTCTCCCTCTCTCAAACTACGTATAATGTTGAAATTTTATCCTATTTCAACGTGGAAGTATATTTGTTCCAATAAACGTTCGCCACTAATAAATAACCATGCATGATTTTCAATGTCCCGCTACAGCCCTCTGTTTATACGCGTTCATCATCAGTTCAGAGGACGCTACGCACGCCACGCATGCGTGGTGGCTCTGAAACTTTATAACTTTACATAACATCCTATTTTGACATTTGCTGCAAATTCCATTTCATTTGGTCGATTCCTTCATGGTATTGCATTTTCAAAAAAAAAACCCAGCAGGTTATAGTATAAATGCATCTTATAGATAAAACTGAATACTCAAGCGTAAGATTCTGATGGATCCTCTGTAAATAATTAGTTATACTTTGAAAAAGATTTATCTAAGTAAGTAAGAAGGAAACAGTGATTTAATAATGCTTTTAAGAAAAAGATAAAATATGTAAATTTATTGAATTCAAGTAGGCAAGTAATTTTGTATATTTATGAAAAAAATTACGTTTTACGCTTATTATTATACCATATACTTATTATTTACAATTTTTAGATATCAAACCAAAATGTATAAGACTACATTTTTACTTTTCAAATCATACTTCACACCATGTTAACAAAAAATGAAACAATAGGAATTATGAAAATCACAGATAATAGGATTATTAGAAAAACCAAATGGTTTCATCCAGGCAATCATGAACAATATTTGAACTAACATTATTAAAAAAATATTACCATACTAAATAATAGAATATATGTGAAATTTTAGACTATTTACATCAATAATTTGCATAAACATCTTCAAAAAAAATTTAGTATTTCATTTCTTCTTGTTAGTTTTGGTTTAAATATTAAAATAATTTTTCGTGTTATTAACTTATTCATAATAAATAATATGAAAATATGACAAAAATTCTTTGAAAGAGGTTTATTTTTCAGAAGATGAAAAAAACGATGATCACGCAAAAAATATCTGGCTATTACTTATGGCATATCAAAGACAATCCACATTTTATTTAAAAAGACAAGTATTCAATTACCGTACTTACTCAAATCTAAGCCGCACTATTTTGTCAGTGTTAATGTTACTGAAAATCGGGTACGGCTTAGAATCGAAGACAAAACATTTGTTGAAAGGGGGAAATGAATTTCCACCCTTTTCAAAAGAAAAAAATGTAACCGTTCATTCTGGCCACTTGCATCGATGACTTATCCCATTCCGTAGTTTATCTTCAGTATTCATTCTAACCTAAACATCATTGTCTGCCCGTTTTTAAGAAATTTCTTTGTATACTCGTTCTTTTAATCACCTAAACATCAAAGATATCGCTAATAGCATCAAAATGAGTTCACTATGACGCAAGTATAAAAAAGGGAGCCAATTTTATACGCAGAAGGAAAAAAAACGGAAACAGAGTAGCGGAAACTGAATTTTGACACGGATGACTCAAATATACGTCGATGGCGTAAACAGAATAATATGGTTTTTTTAATTTAACAGTCTTTAATAATTCTTTTACATTCTTCAAAAAAATTCTTTAAAAAAAATGTTGCGTGAAAGACATCGTGTGGGAAAATGGCGACACCGGCACCAATCCCAAAGTTAGATGTAACGAATGAGTTTCGAAACATGATACTGACAGTTAGGGTAATTATAGGTTCATGTATGGATTTAAAAGCTTTTAATACTGGTAAAATAAATTAATTATTGACTTTTTCTTAAGTATCGGATAACGAGGAGCCTTTTACTTAATTTTTAATTTTTTTTCTCAAAAACATGCAGTGGATTGGGGGTGTGACTCAAAGTCGATGACAACATTTTTTCACAAAAGATTTTGAAGATTTGGATTTCGGCTTAGATTTGAGTAAATACGGTATATACTTTTTCCCCTTTGTTTACTTCGATATTTTTTCAAATATTTCAATATAAAAAAAATTGTCCAAGCAAAATTATGAAAGCTTTTGATATTTCTCAAAAAAGACTTAAAGTTGTAAATTTAACCATCGAGTGAACAGTTCGTCTTTTACCAGTTTCCAAATTGAAACACTCTCGGAAGAACTACCAAATACTTCATTTTTATAACAAGTTTCCACGAAACAGAGGGGGAGGGGAAGAGATATACCCTGGAGAGAATTTCATTTTTCTCCTGGGTTAAGAAATTCCCAAATCCGTTTTGTTCAATAAACTAAAGGAAATCAACTGGCGAACGAAACAAAGATGAAAACGTGAAGAAACGATTTCTGGGGTTTCTAGAGCCCCAAAAGAGCTTTTCATTTATCTACCTGGTAATACAATTCTGATTTCATCCAACCTGACTGCAAACGATAAACATGTTATCCTGTTTTTTGAACAAAAAAGCAGAAACTCTGTGTTTTGTTATGATGCTGAATGCCTTAGGAGAAAATATTTTATATCTTCCAAGCAGAGAATAAAGTCAGTAAGATTATAATTTGAAGAACAAAATTCCGGATGGTAAATTTTTGTTGACACTCAAGCCAGTCCAGTATTTCTCAAACTGTGGGGTGCGCCCTTCTAGGGGAGCATGATAACGCAACAAGACAGACGCGAGCATATTGAAAAGTCGAAAACAAAAGATCATTTTAAAAATTATTAATTTACAGAAAAAATAAACAAACAAAATATATTCTAAAATAATAAAAAAACAAGTAATATAAAAAAATAGTTTTTAAGTCAATTCCTACTTAGATCAACAACGAAAAATTTTATTTTAGCTACTTTTTATTAAATAGTTACACTTAATATAAATATGTATATACATAGGACAGAATCACATTAAGTGGTAATTAGTTTTTTTTTAATTATCATTAAAGTATCGTGTTGTCCTCTTAATTTCAGTTCAACTGAATGCTTTAACACGTGAGAAAAAAACCTTTTCAAGTTTTGACACAAGTCGCCAAAAGGGTCGCTAAGTCGCCAACGTGGCTGTATTTGTAATTCTTTAAATAATTAGTTTTAATCAACTAATTTTTATTAATTATAATTAAGTTATTGTATTGTCATCCAAAATGATCCTGTATATAAATGTATTTTATGAACGATTGAGAATTCCACCAAGAGAAATAAATAAATATACAAATATATAAATAAATAAATATATAGACAGTGCGAGCTAATAGTAAGAATTGAATTAAATGCATATTTACACTGATATAATGCACTTATAAATGTATCGGTACTGCGCAATGTATTTTATAATTAATTTGACAATTCTAAATTAAGAACAAGTTTATTAATTATCAGAGGCCCCATCGGTTTGTCACATATAAAACTATATGCAAAAATTAACCCTTATCTTGATAATTTCTACGGTTTAATCCCTTTATTGCCAACAAAAGTAATGCGATTCACTTCGCAATGCCACCGTTTAACACGTAGACGAGTGTATGTGATCTATTGGGTGGGAGGAGGGGTAGAAAAGAAGAGGAATAAACAAGCAAATCCTCTAAACTAAGTAAACCCTTTGCAAACACTTTCAAGGTCATTTTATTGCATTCCAAAACCTTCAGAATAATTTTATGGATAGCAGTTCACAGAAAAAATCGTACTTCGGGAAGACGTATATAAACGTCCAGGGCCATTAACGCACTGTCTGAGCTTACAAAAGTCGCAGCATTTAAGAGGTTAAAATCATATTGGTATCAAAGTATAGTATTATTGAATTCAACATATGGTTATTGTATGGAGGGGAGAGGCGATGAAAATTATGATTAAATTTTTTGGGTTAAAATACTAAAAGTTTAAAAGATGACTTAAGCAAAAAAAAATTTTTTAAAAATCCTGATTTCAACATCTTGTTTTTTTTTTTTTTTTATCTTTTTCCTTTAAAACTAAATTAAATTTTTGAAAAAAAATTTTTAGTTTCATAAAAAAAATTTAAAGAAATGACACATTACTTGGGGTTACTTCCCCTTTTATTTATTTTTTAAAATACTTTCGTGGGCTTTCATGCCCCTTTTCCGTTAACCTCGGGGACTCTTTATTTTTGACGTTTGATTGAGAACTTCCCCCCCAAAAATTGGGGGACATATGAAAAGAGCACCATTTTTTTAAGAAGAGGTGTTATGAATGAAAAGAAAAAAGGATATGGGGATAAATGTGGGGGGAAAGGGGAAAAGAAAAAATTTAATGATGTCAGAGTGGGGGTATAAAAATTAAATTTTAAATAAAAATATTCAAACGTCTTTTCCCCGGGTTAAGATCTCATTATTAGAAGTCTCTGTTAAAAGGTTGTAGGGAAGTAAATATTATTATAATCCATAATAAAAGGCAGTCGTGGGGGGAAATTAAAAATATCTACATATATTTATATTAATTTCGATACAAATTGTTTAAATATAAAAAAAATTTTAAAAAAAGTTGGCCCCTTTATTGGAGTAAAATGTCTCTTATTATAAATAAAAAGAGAGGGCCCCCAACGATTTTTAAAAAAATCAAAAGAAAAATTATTTAAATAAATTTTTTAATAGTTCAAGCTATGAAAACAGCTTCTAATTAATTTTCTTTCTTTAAACAAAAATATATATATATTATATTTTTTATAATTTTAAACACAAATTTTTTTCCCTTTTTAAGATTTTTTCAGAATTCTTGAATACTGATTTTTTAAATGGAATGATAAAAAATATTTAAAAAAAAAATTTAAACCCGGGCAAACATTTCAGCTACTGAATTTTTAGAAGGGAAAATGCTAAAAAAATTTTTAAAAAAAAAATGAATACCCAAAATTTAAAAACTTTTTTTTTACTTGGTTTCCTAGGGAGCACCTTCAACACTAGTTGTTATAATGGGAAATTTGTTGGAAAAAAAAATTGCTCTTCAACACGGTGTGGAAAATCAATTGGTTGAATTTAATTTTTTTTATAAAACCTTTTTATATTTATATTTTTTAAACCCCTTTTTTCTGGAAATTTGACAAAAAAGTGCCAAAAATTATTTTTTTTTTTCAATTTTTTTTTTATTACGAAAACCCAAATTAAAAAAAAGAATTTTTTTGGGGGGAAGCACTTAATGAAAATCGGTATTACATTTAATATTCCGACTACAAAAAGAAAAAATTAAAGGACTAAAGTCCCATTTATTCAATTTCTTAACCTATAACAAAATAAATTAAATGATAGCATCATTTTTGAAACTTAATTTTTTAAAAAAAACTCATAAAAATAGTACAATAATAAATTTTTAAAATTTAAATTTCATGAAAACTTTTTCAGAAAAGTAAATAAAAAAATAATTTCCCCCGCCCAAAGCCTATGTCGTGTTTTCAAAACCAATAAAATCGAAATTTGTTTAAAAAAAAATGAATCGAATTCCCTTTAAATTTTCCAAAAGGGAAAAAAACTTATTTTTTTGTTGTCTAAAAATTTAGGACATTCCAAAAATTTTTCGTGTTTTAGTTACCAAATTGGGTTGACGAAACATATAAGGGTTAGTCAAAAAAAAGTTTTGTATTCCTTTTTTGGGAATGAAATCCATTTTTCAAACAAAACATTTTTTAAAATTTTGCTGTTCACCCTTTGGGAAGATAGAAAAAAATTCCTATTTTTACCATTATTTTTTTCTAAGCAGTCACTTTATTTTTTTAAGTTCCCCTTTGAGGGAAAACCTGGGAAAACAATTCTTGATCAATAGCAATAGTTTTTTTTTTATTTTAAAAAGAAATCATAGTAAGTTTGATGCCGAAAAAAAATATTTCTTAATGCAGTTTATAGAACTATTGAGAAAATGCATTTTCTGTCAAAATAACCAATATCCTCTTGCTGAGAAACTGTGCTGGTCATTTTCAAAAGAATCTGGAGAAATATTTCGTAAAAATTCGTTTCGCACTTCCATTTTCCAATAAGTGAATCCATAAATTCAATAATAATGGGTGAAACTACTCTTAAAATTAAATGACCTCGTTTAACTTTAGAAAATATATCACAACGATTACTTTTCCCGATTAAATATGTACTAAGCACATTTGTTCAATTATAGCTGTGTTTTATTTCGATGTTTTTTAAATTTTTAAGCAAATTATTTTAATAAAAATTAATGAGTAAACTAAAATTGAGGTGCTGAGAAAATAATAAATTAACTTCGTTCCAGATTGTTTTGCTTGAGTCGTATGGTTTTAATTGAAATTAATTTTGTAAGAGCTGTTGATAGAGAAATTGTGAATGACATCTGAGTTTGTATTTCAATGCCTTAACTTAAATATCCCACAACATGAGAAATTAGCAGACTTTAAAATTGTGGATGACATCTGAGATTGCATTTCACTGCCTCAATTATCCCGCAGCATGATAAACTAAAGTCCCATTGTCTTAATATCAACTATTTTGCAAGATAAGTTTTGCAAGAGTTGAATATTCTCCACCATACATTAAACTCTTGATTTCAACCACTAAGCTTTTGGCGGGAAAATATTGGGTGTTAGGGAAAGTTCCGTCGTTTTCTTCTGAAGCAAAAATAAACTTTTTTTTTCCGCTTTTTATATAAAATTTAATCTAAAATATAATGTTCTTTGTTAGTTTTAAATGTCTGCCAGCATTCTAGCAGCTTATCTAGCCTCCTGAAAAAGAAGTCCTCTGTTTTAGAGACAGAGTATTCGCTTACTTAGATTTGGACATCATAGTTTATATATTTTTTCCATCAAGAAAGTTTTGCAGCGATCTGAACAGAGGATAGCCAGATGGGGTGTAATATGAGGAGTATATTCTGGCTGAGGTATTCCAAACCCAACTTTGCAATTTTTTAAGCGGTGTTTCTTGCCAAATGTAGTTGAGCGTTGGAAAGCCCGCCGGCTACATACGGTCCGTCAAGGCAGTCATAAAATCCACTTTGAACCGAGATTTCTTTCATATGCGTGATCAAAGATTCTTCTTTTATTTTTCATTATTAGAAAACAAATTACCTGAAAGTGTTTCGGCTAAGAGATGACTGCAGAGTTTAGAGGACAAGATCACAAGATTTCAGGATTTTAAGGAAACTTATCCTAAATTTAATTTGCTCTGTTATCCCGTTACTGCTGATATTGATACAGCACCTGATGAGCTACAGCTTGAACTTACTGTCTTGCCCACTGATCAAAGTATGATATGCTATGATATTTTGCTATCTTAGTCAGCTGAAAAATTTCCATGCAGGAGGAAATTTGCTGGGGGATTGTTCTTTGTATTTTAGTCGACATATATTTGTGAGCAAAGTTCTTCTTGCATGAATATCAGCAAGAGCAAATATAGATGAAAGTTAGCTGACAATAACTTAACTTGTCGGCTGTGGTGAGAATTTCAACAGGCAATCTCATTTCTGATTGCAGAAAAAAGAAAAAAGGGAGAAAAGTGTAACAGAGTACATTTGTCTCATTAAACTTATTCTAAAATTAAATGAACTTGCAGCTATAGGCGATATGAAATTAGCGCAGTAAATAATTTGAATAAAAAACTGTTAGAGTTTTGTTGAATTTTACATTATTTTTTTTATATTGAATGCAATCATCTTAAAAAGGTGCGCCCCGGTATACCACAACCACAATGTGGCCCGCGAGCAAAATAAGTTGCCTACACCTGATTTATACGTACAGGCAGAGAATACAGGCAGGGAAAGCAGGCAAAACTATCTTCGGTCAACAATTAATATATCAATCATTTTAAAAGACGTGTAATAAAAAAAAATTCAGTCACAAGATAAATATTACTTTTACTTTTAAAGTACACGCTTTATGATAAATATAAGATTTCGAAATTAAACATGTTTGCAGTTCTCAAATAATCGAAATCGAAAAAAATCATCCAACTTGAAAAAACAGAAATATATTTAATGATTGATGAGTTTTATGAATATATATTCAATGGTATTTCTAAAAATATTTCATTCAACTTCAAAGAATTTCGATTTTTACTTAAACGCACATTAGCTTTTTACGTATTTTTGGTGGTTTTTTTTTTATGTTTCATAAATATTAAAATTTTAAAAGCTATCTATCTTTTCAAACTAACCCCTTTAAATACTTACTTTTTTCTTTTCTCAGTTTTCTCCCTCTCTCTAACACGCCTTACCCTAAATATACCAGAATTTTTTTTTAAAAAATTAAGAAATTATAAGCAAATCTCTAGATGTCTGAATACTTGAAATAAATCCCCTTGGAGTAAAATTAAAAAACAATTTATAGTTCTATAAATAAACTAGCCGTTACCCTCCTGCTTTGCTGGATATTTCATGATATTCCAAGATTATATATATATGTTATATAAGTCCTATAGAGTCCTCGCGCCTCTTGGTATAAAAAGAACAGGTCTTCAACTACGAAAGCGAAAAGTTTATGCCCCCAGAACGCCCTCTCGAAGTTCGATTTCCGTAAATACCATTTTTAGTACATCTTAACCAACAAAATAAAGTTACTTGCCAGATATCACGTTTTTGAGTCTATCAGCTCAGAAACGGAAATTTTTTTTAACCGTTTCACACAACCCACCACCACCACTTGGGAGTGGATTACCAAAACTCATTCTTGTGGATCTCTACTCAACAAAAGAAACATATTTGCCATATTTCTAGGCTATGGGTTTAATTTTTCATACACGGGAATTTTTCTCTTTAACGCCCCCCAACCCATCACAATCCCCTTGCCAGTCAATTTTCGTAAAAACCTGAGCGGATCTTTACACTAGGAAACAAACGTGCTTACCAAAATTTCTGCTGTATGGGGAAGGTTGGATCCATAAAGCATTGCTAACCCTAAATCGCTGGTTTAATTCAGTAACAGCTTTAGAAATCATAGTTGGTCTCCAGTTTAGTCCCAAGACTTTTTTGTATCTACATTTGTTGTGTCTTGTGAATTCCAATTTCTTCCTTCTTTAGCACTGTAGGTTCTAGAACTTCTTCACTTTTATTTTTATTATACTATATATATATCTTTTTAAATTTTCAATCGTTAATAAAATACTTTTTGTTCTTAGACTCAAGTTCAAATAAATTTTTTTAAACTTGTTTGTGGTGACACTTGATGTTTACAGTTTTTTTAAATATTAATTCCTTAACTAAATTTTAATTTTTAATTTTTAATTTATCTGCGTTATTTCTGATGACGTTATAACTAGCTGCAACAGATGGTGCCCTCAACGTAGGAATTGACTTAAAAAAATTTTATATTGCTTATTTCCTATATATATAGATAGAGATGTGTGTAACGGTAAGCGTAATAAACTGGTGGTTTATGTTTTATTACCTATGCTTTTTTATTCATTCCCTATACTAATAAAAGAAAGAATGTGTGGGGGTGGGATCAAAATGACAATGAAAAGTTTAAATAAATTAATTTGAGGCTTACCGATACGATAGTGAATAAACGCACAACATAAAATAATTTCACACAAAGGATCTTAAGATTTAATATTATTTTCTAATCTCATTGTACCATGAGTATTTTACATTAATAAGTATTTTTAATTACAATTAATATAATGAAGCACCTCTTTCATATAATTGCTAATGCAAATTTTGTGCATGAAGTACAACTTTGTTTATCCAAAATTATTTATACCATTTCATTTCTAAGCTTTAGGAAATTCCTTAGAAATAATTCGTAAAAGAATGCCTCAAGTTAATTTGGTTCTTTTATAATTGCGTTGCATTATTCTGGCTATTCAAAGATGGTAATTACTCGAAATATGGTAAACACGCCTAGCAAGAACTTTAAATAAAAATGCTTTTAAGAGTTCCACTATAAAGCAAACCAATATTCCTGAAATTTTTTATTTCGATCATCCAAATTAATGCATAATACTGTTTTTAAGGCTTATAGTTATTATAATTATTTTCACTAATGATTTTGCATTGAAAATTAGTCTCACTGGGGATTTGCTTCATAAACATTTCAAAAAAGAATCGAGAAAAGAATTTTCAAGTGAATCGACACAGAAAGTTTCTATTTTTGAAGAGAAGACAGCATTAATTGTACTAAAAGAATAAACCTTAAGCTTAAAGCTTCGAAAATGTGTATTTCAAATTGTGTCATAAAAATACTCTTTAAAAAAACTATTTTTAAATTTTTTTGCATTTCAAAAAGTTACTAAATGATATTTGAATCATTTGAAAAGGCAAGACTTATTTTATTAATGTCAGGCTTAACTCTATTTAAAATATTGATTTTAAAACTCCCAAAATGTTTAACAGCTCTTATTTTCTAAATGCACCTATAATCACATTTTAAATTTATTTCAATTTTATTTAACATGAATTCTATAATTATGTTTATAAAGTTATTCTTAACCTTCCCAATTTACATACACTCTACAACATAAGTGAAACGGAACGATGAATAAAAAAAAATACACATGATACATACGATGCTAATGAAACGATTCTGTGTACAAACTTAACAAAATATACAAATGATTAACTTTTGGTGTCCAGTGACTAACAAGTATTGTTTTTGTTACTTATGCCACCTGATCGACAGTAACATCAGATCAAGGTCCACGAAACTCATCGTGGAAATGTTGTTATCCGTGGCTTTGAGCACCACACAGGTGACAGTACGATTTGCTCGGTTCCACCCCAATTTTGAGGGAGAACACCTGGGAAAGGTCAAAAGTCTCCCACCTTTCTTCCCCTGCTACCAACTTCCCGAGAGGACTTGCGGCTCGACGGCTATTTAGAGTACCCCATGCCGCAAAAGGACTATACATTTACAAATATCCATACCAGCTACGGAATTCGAACCCAGGCCAAAGGCACCGCAATCAGCGTCACTAACTACTATACACTATACCGGATAGGAGGTTGACTAACTAGTTGTTGCTCTAAGGCAGCGGTTCTTAAACTTTCAATCGCCACCCCCACCCCTTTTTTGTATCAGGGTGAAATCGCGAACCCCCAAGATTTTGAACATCCTTCCCCAACTTAATATTCTTGATCAAAATACAAGTTCTAGTAGAGTTTTTTTCATTGGGGACTACTTAGTAATCTATTTTAGAATGGCATATCTTTCAATTTTTCCTTGAGACCTTTCATAGTCTATAAAAGAGGAAAATTTCAATGTTGCATGAGAGACTCTGGGGCCGTTAGAATGGCGCTGCGAGCCCCCAGGGGTCCACGGACCATAGTTTAACAACTACTGCTCTAATGTATTGCAACCAGTGACGTTTTAAGATTTCCTGAGGCCAGTCCATATGGAAAAGAAGACCTCGCCTACAGCATTTTTAAGTAGCCAATATATCCTTACTTGTAAAAATAAGTGTGAATGACTCACAATCTCACAAACCTAGACACAAATCGGCTCGACTGACTTCCACCATTTGCCTAAATCAGTGGTAGCCAAAGTGGTGATCCGCTAGGAAATTTCGCTGGTCCCCAGAAAAATGTGGAATATACTTACTCATCACGTTAAGTTATGTTTTAAGATGTATTGAAACATAATTCAATTCATAAACATACGTGAAAAGTTATAAAAACGCTACTGCATAGAATAATGCCATTTTATACAAAAGCAGTACGGTAAATAAGTCCAGAAAGTAGTGACCCTAGTTGAAAAGTACTTGCAGAATCTTCCGCTCGTTATTACCCAAAGAATGAAGATCCCAGGCATGGTTAATATGTAGATAACAGATCCTCTTGCAGCGAAATTTCAGGATAATAATTTGAGCATGCATCTAAAAGGAAGTCTCATCGACTATCGTCCGACAAAACTTTCAAATTTAAAAATTTCATTCATCTTTATTAAGATCTCAGTTTTGGCTTTCCATAAAAAGTGTGAATACCCTTTTCTTAATGAACAACGATGAAAATTCTGATTCAACTCTCCACAACTTATTTACAAGAAAAGGCCTTTTCATCTGTCACAGCCATCAAAACACGGGACCGATCTCAGATTGAAATATAAATGCAGTTCTCCGTCTTGCAATAACAAAATTAGATCCAACTATCCATAATCTTATTTCAAATAAGCAGGAACATCCATCCCTAGGAAAAATAAATCTAAAGTTTGATTTATTTAAACCTTTTTAATTGCTTTGTTTTACAGTTTTGTTTATTTCATTATGGTTTATTATAATAAACTTCTAACTGGTTATAATTAATATTCTATTATTACTGGTACATTTTATATTAATTAATAAATTTTTTATAATATATTTTAATTAAAAATTTATTATTATATTTAAATATATAATCTTGTCGTATCAAAAGGTTTCATTCCCTCAAATTCTCAAAACTCTTTTATCCTGAAATTACAAGATTTGCCGGGACCTAAAACTCATGTGCTTACCCCGTTGCCGGTACAAACCAATTTCGTTTTAAAAAATATCCGCGGAAAACATTTGACGAATTTTAAAATATTTTCTTCTTCTGAAAGGGGAAATCAGAAAGAGACAAGACCCCTTTTTATAAGGCCCTGGAAACCCCCCCGTTGCCCAAATGCTTTCTTCCGAGGAACGGGCATAATGGGTTTAAAAACAGAAGGACAATTCCCTTCACCTACCCTTCCCCAAAGGGGTTTCCATTAATTTTTATTGCCGAAAACTAAAACGAATTACCGGTTTTCGCCATTAACTGAAGGGAAATAGGGTTTTCTGTTGGACCCCTTTTTGGCATTGGCCGCTAAAATTTTTTAACTTTTTCAGTAAACCATTTCGTACAAAACTCAAAAACACTTTCTTTTTATATAAAAGGGAAAATTTGGGGGTTCGATTAAATTAAGTTTCTGGTCCTTAATCAAAAATTCCGACGAAAGTGATCGTGCAGGTTTTATCCAGGGCTTGGGAGGGCCTAGGGCCCGGGGCTTCCGGAATAATTTAAATTAACCAGTTTTTAGTTTTCCGGTTCTTTTGTTAAAAGGGCTTGAATCTACTATTCAAAAAAGAGTTAAACCGGCCCGGCGGAATCATGCCTAAAACCTTGATGGCACGAGCATGGAGTAAATACGTCCAGGTTAATTTCAATCTTTAAGGAAATGATTGAAGAATGGTCCATTACATGAAAATGCTTGGAAAATTTAAAACAAATTTAAAAAGAATTTTAAAAAAGTTACTTTTCTTTGCTTAAATTAAATCACATTCACACTGAAATAATATACTTATAAATGTATCAGTACTGCACAAAGTAGTTTGATAATTTATTTATCAATACTAAATTAGAAACAATTTTTGTAATTACTAGTGACTTCCATGGGGTTGTCATATACAAAATTTAATACTTATCTTGATAATTTGTATGGTTTATAATCACATCCGTACTGCACTTCAAAAAGCGACAAGAATGAGCCAAACGCTCAACTGCTTAATTTCTCGAAAGAGTAAGCTCCCAATCAGACACAAGGTTTTGCTCCGTAAATTATTTCTCCGACCAGTTTTGTTATATGCATCTCCCATCTGGGCCTCTGCTGCAGTAGCTCACTTGAAAAAATTGCACGTTTTTCAAAATAAACACCTTAGAAAAACTACTAATGCTCCCTGGTTTGTCAGAAACGAAATCTTGCACAAAGATCTCAAAATTGATCCAATTCTCGATTTCATTAAAAATCAGTCCACAAAGTTTTTTGACAGATTACCTCAAATTCCTAACCAATCTATCCGAGTCATCCCTGCCTATAACTCGATCCCAAGATCTGCAAAAAAACCTACAGCTGCTCTTCACATATATCAGCGTTTTCCAGTCCTTAAAAGACTTCGAAGATCCTGAATATAGTCTTTGGTAACTCTTTTCAAAAAAAATTTTCTTTTTATTATTATTATTATTATTTTAAAAAATTCTTTCTAATTTTAATTTTCGTCATTTTGTGCAAGATTTCCTGTCCATTAAATTACTTCGACTTAAACCCATATTCTTTTGAATCGGTCTTGCGTGGTAGTTTAATTCCATGTCAATTATTCTCCTTTTTCCGTATCTTTTGTGGATCATCTCTTATTTTACTCATCTTCCAGCAGATTGCATCACATTATGGACACTTTCTGTGTCAACGCCTTGTCTTTTCTTTCGCTGTTCAGCGACACTCCCTCCTGTCATCACTACACAATTCAGCAGTGTTTGTCCTTCCCCTTTATTTTAACATCATGTACCACGAGCACCTCGGCATTAATTGCTTTTATCTCCTTTTTTATCTTTTTATTTCAAATTCTGTGTCTACTTTCTGATTTTTTCCCACAAAGAAAGGACGAATTAGAAAGAGCACAGACTTCTGCCACCTCCCTCCGGGATGGTGCCTCATTAAATATGTCCATACTTGCGTGAATTGTTTCCCTTCTCACCGGTAGTATGCCCTCAGCTACAGGTGAGAAGCTTTCTTTTAGAACGGCTCTGAGCTGTTGTTAATAATTTTGATGGCATCTCTTTTAAATTTTATGGAACTTTCAATTAATTATTCTCTTTTTTCTTATTAATTATGATGAGAGGGCAATAGCGTTTTTTGGTAAGATACCTCGTATTTTGAAGCCGTGGGCAGGTGTATGGTTTATGATTAAAGTCGAATTGCAGTTTTAGCATCAAAGTGCATTATTGCATTTAATGCATTATTTTTGTAAGAGAAATGTGAGGAAAATTATGACTGAAAATAGGGCCGCAAATGTGGAAAGTGTGAGAAGCACTCTATTAAAGGATTGTGTTACTTAAGTTTTATATATAATAAAGATTTCAAAGAACTACAAAATTGTTAAGGAACGTCAGATATCAGATTACACATCTGGTTAGTACAAGGAATTAATTTCCTTCAGTATCGTAAGAGAATATTAACTTCACTTTCATTATCTAATAATTAATCGAGTCTAATAGTTAATATATTGCTTCTTCCCAACAAAGGATCTTGTATTAATGAAATGAGCGGCGAGGAGAATATTTACTCATTTATTTTGCTGAAAATGTATGTTATTATTCTCTCTCACAGTTTCAATCAAATAACGGGAAGGAAAGAAAGTGTTATACGTACTTAAAAATGATTCTGGGATATAGTTTATGCATAAAGTTGCATTATACTGTATATATTTAGTTATATTTTTTTTCCCTTTTCAACCTTATAGGATAAAAGCTGTTAGTTGCAATACAACGCCACCTTAATAAAAGTGCCGATATTCACATAACAGTTATTACTGCAAGCTAATTTATTATGCGTTTCTGAATTTATATTTCTTCGTTATTGGTATAATTCTTGTAATTCTGCTTCAAAATATGACGATGAGATTGCCTTTGCTCATTCATTTGTTTTTTCATGCATTTTTCCTGTCGTGTTTTGTTACATTTATAATTTAACCCTTTATTTACCGATGCGGTATTTATAAGTACCACTCATATTAAAATTGCATAGAATAAGCATTTTTATGAATATTCTTACGATATTTAGCAGGATCACTCTTTTAATTCCACTTTTCCAGGATACATGGATGCACAGGTTCTATCAGGGGTATTTTGGCGGAGAAAGCGAATGGTTTTAAAAAAGAAGTTGCGTTTTCGGCTGATATTTTGATCGGATTGCGAAGATTGTTATTTTTGTTCCGAAAAAGTAGTTAAAGTCAAGACGTAAGTGTCTTATTTTTCAATTCCACTATTAGCTCACGATCTTTAAATATTTATTTATTTATCTTGGTGGAATTTTCAATCGTTAATAAAATACATTTTAAAGCATTCAATTGAGCTGAAATTTTATATAAATGATTATTTTGGATGACAATACAATAATATAATTATAATTAATAAAAATTAATTGATTAAAACTAGTTATTCAGAGTTACAAATACAGCCACGTTGGCATCATTTTTGGTGACATAGCGACCCTTTTGGCGACTTATTTCAAAAAGAAAGGTTTTTCTCATGTGTTAAAACATTCAGTTGAACTGAAATTTATATAAAGATTGTTTTGGGTGACAATACGATTTTTAATGATAATGAAAAATTAATTACCACTTAATGTTGTGGATTCTGTCATATGTATATACATATTTATATTAATTGTAACTATTTAACAAAAGTAGCTAAAAAAATTTTTCATTGTTAATCTAAGTAGGAATTGACTTAAATTTTTTATATATATATATTACTTGTTTTCAATGTTAGTTAAGACCTCAGAAAAAGATTTGACTATTTATTTTAAGTTATTAGTATTAATTAATTTTACAGTTAAATAACTTGGTGGTACTTATAAGTATCGACAATACATTGGATGCTGTGGAGCAAGAACTTTTTTCGTCCGTGTAGCTTATAGTTGTTGTTGTTGTTTTGTGGTGTCATCACTATAGTGCAATAGAGTTACGCTTTTGGGGCATTTCATTTTAGCTTAACTTATTTGTATTGCTTTTTTAAATTTTTTTATTTTAACGTTTTTCAAAAAATTTTAAAATTTGAATCCAAGCTTGTTTTTATACCACACAATTAAATGAAATATCTATAATTTATTCAAGAATTAGGGCAACATTTTAATTTCTTTATGTGCAACTGAGATTCAACAATAATAGGAGGTTTTCAAGGTGCTATTATTTTTTTTTCTTGGAGTCTGGAAAAAAAAGCTCAGTCTTCAAGAGAATTTGGATTTATAACAGAACCTACCATCTGAAAGCAGTGATGCACTAATAGATGATTCTTCAGATGAAAAAGTCCCAGCAAATTATCTCCTGGAATTTGCGTTAGATTCTCTTAAAATGACACTCAAGAGACTGAACAAGACTCAAGGTGCAGTAGTTCATATTCAGAAAATACGGTATTTCCTACCCCAGGATGCAGTGTTTAAAAATACATTAAACCGAAACCTCACTCAAAATGTACAACGTGCAATAAATTTTTGCTTATTAATGAAAAGAAAAACTTGTTCTTCAAATATCATCAAGTTAAGTTTATGGGTAAAACATGCTTTGATGTGTAAAAAAATGCAATAAATTTTTAAAACTTTTTATGATTTTCAAAATAAATATTTTGTACTGTAAAATATTAGTGTTCTCTGGTTATTTAGCATTTTTAATAGTTAAAACTCATTTAAAAATGCCGTACGGTCATTTTGTATTATAAGAATATTTTAAACCTCCGTGTACTGACGGGGCTTTAAAGTACTAATTTAATTAATTAGTTCTACTGGATTAAAACCCCCTAAATCAAAATATTTTATTTATTATTTTCCCTTTAAATTTTTTCAATGTAGTGATTCAAAAAAAAAAAAATTGCAGCAAATCATAACGCAGTAGATAAAGGGTTAAAGCAGATAGCTTTAAGTATAAGATTGGAAATTTTAATCTTAGTTCATTTGAACTCATCAAATCTGAGAATTTTATACAAATAAATAGCCATATTTTTTTTTTGATCTTTTTAAAAAAATATACTTCTACGCAAAAAAGGGGGGTAAATATAAAAGCTTTTTTTCAAAGTGTTTAACCCTTTAAAGCTACTATTATATCATTAAATCGCCTTTCTTGTCCACATTTCCCAAAAATTGCCAAGCCCCCTCAAGCAAAAGTAAACTTGCTTTTCATTAATCCTACTGTCTGCTTGAGAACAGTTTTCTGGCGCCAAGATGGTGATTCAGAAAATTTATACTACTCGTAGTTTCCATTTTCTGTGTCTTCCAAAACCCCCGGGATGGTTCGGTGTCATTATCAGTTTCGGTAAAAAGAAAGAGAAATTTTTTTTTCATTCAATATCTCGTAGAACAGTAAGTCTCAAACTTTCAATATTTGCGACCCAATTTCAATCATAATTTTCATCACCCCCTTCCTCAAATAAAAAAAATGTACTAATTCAATAATCTATACTTTGAGTCAAAGCTACAATCGACTTTCACCCTTAAGCACCACTGGCGTATATAAACGTCTCACTCTGCCGAAGCGGTAATTGCCCAGAACGTATATATATTCTTTTTCCCTTATTTTTTCCTTTTTTCCCCCCCTCCTCAATAACACATTGCGCCCTACGTGGAAAACGGAACATTGGAAAGCGAATCGCGTAACTTTTTAATCGGCAGTTAAGGGATTAATTAAAACCTGAAAATTTTCAAAAAGAAGTGTTATATATACCCACTTCTAAGTTTATATTTCTTCTAGTTCAGCCCCTGTAGGGTCGACTATTACATAAAACACTATTATAATGAAGCATTTTTTTTATAAAAAGGGGAATGTTTTGAAAATGGGTCATTCTATGTTCATTTTTTGTCAAAATATTGGACAAATAATTTTTTATTGTTATAATATTCTTAGAACAATTTTATATACTTTTTCTAATCTAAGTAACACTAAATATCATAAATATTATCCATTTGTAGGCTTTTGCAAAATCACGGTTCCGAATGTAGTCGTATACCTTAATATGTTTTATTTTGAGAAATTCGTAAATAATTTTGCTTGATTGATAAAACTATATGAGGCCACCCCTTGTTTTGGCCGCCTGCTGGGATTGGTCCTGCCACTGATCTGGATGCTGACCTAATTGACGAATAAATCGTCTTGGATGTCAAAGTAGATCAAGAATCAAGGAAACAAGACCTTAAAATATTTCCCCTTTTCCTACGATATCTGCACTAATTACATTAGGTCTAGGAGACAGAGGCGGTTATGAGTATCTTAACCTCAAAAAAAATTCCAAAAATCAATAAATTACCCTTTAATCTAAAAACAATAAATTATAATTTTTTACCGAATTTGTATCACATGGGGATAAGTTTGATTGTATTTTCCCCAAATTTGTAAATGTTGTGTACACCATCATATCTGGCAAGACAGCGCCTCGTGAGCCAATGCCTTCCTTTGGAGATTCCTCCATTGTGACCCTTTGTTAACTTTTTATCCAATTTTCGTTTATAATCCCAAAATATGATTCACTGAGCGCCCATTTATCCGGTCTTCCCCCTGAATTCCAGCACTTTGAACGCGTATCTCTTTGACATTATCATCTGACATTCGAATTTATGGTCCGTCCCAAATTTATTTTTATGTATTTTTTTTTATTTTTTTTGTATTTAGTGATGTCAGGTTGTTTAAAATTTTATATAATTCAAAACTGCATCTTTTTTTCTCCAGCTATTGTTTTTTTAACCTCCCAAATATATATCTTCAGTATTTTTTTCCCCAAAAATTTCATTCTTTTTCCCTTCCCGTTTTGTTGTTGTCCAAGTGAGTGTTGTGTTATTTCTCCTTTATTCTAGATATAAAATTAATGTTATATGATGTATTTTATTTATTCAATTTTTGTGTATTTCATTAAAGATTTTTGTACATATTTATATTGATCCTCGTTTTTCGGGCTCTAGACACCCCTTTTAATTTTTTTTTGGGCTGTTGTTACTAATGCCACCTGTGGGGACGCCCTCGCGTCCTTCTGCTAACATAACTCCTATGTTTTTTGGGCGGCCACAAAATTTTTGGAAAAACCTTTTCCCAACCCAATACCAAGAAGAAAAACAAAAATAATATGAAAAGGGAATATACTTTAAAAGGATAGAAGTTTTTGATGATAAGGGCGGAAAAGTTTAGAATAGCTTAGTGTGGAATCTTTCGGGGTAAAGGGTTAGCTGTCCGATACCCGGTAGAAATAAAGTTCAATATAAAGAAGTTGGAATCGTTTTTATAAAAGTGACATTATGGGAATATTCTCAATCACTAAAGGGGAAGGGAGATCTGAAAAAGGTAATATTTTGTATAGGAAGTTAGATGAATCGGTTTATTTATCATAATTAAGATAAATTTTCTAGTTGCTTGATTGACTTAAATAAAAAGGTTTAATTGGGTTTTCTCTCATTTTAAATTAAAGTTGCCCAAATTAGAAATAAGTAATATGTTTTTTCTTAATAAAAGTTGTTTTAAAGAAACAATATGTCTCATCTTTTTTGGTAATCCCACCCCCCTCTAGCTTAGCGGACCCCGGAACGTCAAAAGTCATCACAGGATGGTTTTATGTCGCAACCCCCGAACGTGTATAATTCTGGGTTAGGTAATGCGGGGGGATAACGTACTCCCCTAAAAATGTACTTTTCGGGGTCAGAGAACATTGCAGAGTTTTTTCGAATCTATAGAGAATAACATACAGTTACTTGAAATCCCAAGTAATCTGTCAATGTCTTCAAAAAATCATCTCGGGGGAAGGGCCCCGGGTTGGTATTCGATTTTTTGGATCGGTGTTAGTGCAAAATACAGCCACGGATTTCCCCCAGCTCAAGGCTGAATTGGAAAAGTTTTCCCCCGGGTCAAAAATAAGAAAGAATTGAAAAAACAATTCTACGCGTCCCAGAAAAGGAAGAAATCAGGAACCCTCTGATTTCGTTTACAAATTTTTAAAAAATAGAGAGAATTTTAAAGAGTTGGGAATGTCCCAAGCAGGTTGGTGGATCTTTTTGGTTCGACTCGAACCACAGCCCCAAGATTATGGGGGGAAGTGAGAAATCCACAAAACACGATACAACTTTTGGAAGGTTTTGGAAATTTCCCGGAAAATATTCTTGAAAAATTAAAAAAAAGGGGTTCTCAGAACGATAATATAAAAAAGACAGGAAAAAATGCGCATAGGATGCCTAATTTTGATGCTAATGGTAGAAACTGGGGGAAATTTTCCGGAAGTGGGGGACGGGGGCCAAATAACAGTAGAAATGATTTTTACGGGAAAAAGCCAAAGTAATAGAGGGTTCGAGAGGAATGGGTTTTTCAGAATAATGATCAGAGATTAAACAACGGGGGGTTTCTCTTTTCCCGAAATGAGCGAAATGATAGTTTTAAAGGGGGGACCGTAGAAATGGGGTTCGGGGAAAATTTCAATCGAGGCGATAGGATGCAAAGGGGACATTAAATATTGTTAAAGGGTTTAAAAGATCAACCTCAAGAGGTGTCGACAAGAAAACAATTAGGTTTTTCCCCGGTTGTATATCACCCAAATTACTTTTCCTTTTTATTAAATAACACATTTTGAAAAGCTATGGGGCACAGGAGCAGATTCATTTATATGGAAGAAGTATATAGAAAATATTTTTCTATAAGCAAATTAAAAAAAACGGAGCCCCGGTAATAACAGCACAGGGTGCGAAATGCCAAAACAAGGGGGTCGTAGGGTTTAATATTCGCATCAGACAATTCGAAAGAAATTGGTCATTTCATGTGTTGAACAGATTTGAATCCATGTTTCTAGGTATGGTTTTAAAAAAAGGGGGGCAAGGGGTCGTATTAGGGTTTTGATCGAAATCGTTGAAAATTCAAAAAATTTGCTGGTTGAAGATAATAAAGGGAAATAAAAGGGGGAAATTTAAAGTTAATGGGTCAGAAATGAAGTTTAAAAATGGTGACTAATGTTTTTTCCGAAAAAACATGTCAAAATATAATTGGAGATAAAGGTTAATTTCCGCCATAATCAGGATTTAGTACTTACTTCGCGGAACAATTAATAACAGAACAGAAAAAAGACCCAAAAATCAGGTCATATCTATAGATATTTAGAAAAACCCGGAAATAACTCGGTTTTAAAGCAACGATATGTGAGAATTGGTCCCCGTTTTCCCTTTAATTGGGAAAGGGGTTATTTTATGCGGCACGCAACGTCATTAGGTAAAAGCGTGTTCCCCTTCCAAAATCTTTTAAAGGGAAAGAAATAATGGGGAATTTCATGACAAGCCAATTGCTTTAAACTTAAAGGGAGATTTAAAAGTATCATAAAATTCGGGGCGTTTGTTATTTCCCAAATGAGAAAATTCATTGATCAATATGTCTCTACATGCCATATGTGCCAAGGTTAATAACTATAAAAACGCGTTACCAGCTGGTCGATTAAATCCAATTTTATCCCAATTATCCGGGAAAGAGAAAGTGACGTTAGATTTGTTGGCCCCTATCCCATAAAGAGAATAAAAAACGTAACCGCTTTTATTTTATTTAAAAACCGATCATTTTTTAGCAAATGGGCTGAAATTATACCTCTTAAAAAGGGCCCCATCTCGTATAATAGCGGGTATTTTTTTTATAAAATTTATATCGCGTTTTTGGAGCTCCAATAAAATTAAAGGGGATAAGGTCCCCAATTTTTTATCCCAAATTTTTTAGCACTTAAGTGAAAGATTAGGCATAAGGCATTTAAGACTTTTGCATATCGACCACAAGCAAATCGGACTGAAAAAGTTAATCGAGATATAGGGAAAAAGATTGCAAATTTTTTAATATCAACACGATACTTTTGGGGTCAATTTTACGTGAGTTTGCTTAAAAGCTATTCGTACGGCGGGGTGAAACAACGGGAAAAAACACCTGCTGGAAATTTTTTTTTAGGTCGAAAATTGATTTCACCATTTTAAAAAATAGTTATGATCTCGGGAAAATTCAAAATTCAAAATACAAAAACTTGAAAAGAGCTTTAAGGAAGCTAGACTAAGTACGAAAAAATTTAAAAAGGAAAGGTGGGAAAGGAAAATTTAATAGGCTAGAAAAGACATAAAAATAAAGGGGGAAATGATTGGGTCTTTTTAGAAACACACCCCCGTAAGTTCAGCAACCAACAAAGTATGTGCTAAATTTAAACAAAAAAAATTTTAGGGACCTTATAGAGTATTAGAAGTTAAAAATTACTAATATTGTAAATATGGAAATCAGGGAAAAAAATTAACAGTTAACGTAGATCAAATAAGAATATATCGTCATAGGAAATGTGACGAGGTCGAAGGAACAGGTATCCCAAATGTATAAGATCAAGTCAGGAAACTCGTACTTCGGAAAAATCATCAACGATTAAAGGGTCACAAAGGGGAAGAAAAAATCTGGGGAAACGAAAGTTAGGGGGAAAAAGGTTGGTAACCAATCAAATCAATATAAAAAAGGGGACCCATAAAACAAATCACTGGTAGATCGCTTCCTGTTCATTGGGAGTGAAAGTAAAAAAAAAGAACAAGGTATGATAGGGTTTTAAAAAGTAAAAGGTGTATCGGGGGGAGGGGAAAAAAAGAAATAAAAAAAAAGGGACCTTATAAAAAAAAAGACAAATGTCATCCAGTACTATTTCTGAAAAAAAAAAGAACAGAAGAGAATCCCGAAGTTCCAGATAAACAAACTACAACCTAAGGCCACGACGGAGAACAAAAAAAGAACCCCGCCGGCCAGGGGACAGAAGGAAGTCAAGAAAGGGACGAAAGGAGATTACAAGCCCTACAACAACAAAACAAAAATTCCAGTACAACCGATGAAAGAAAAGTGGTAGCCCCTTCTTTGGGACGTAATGTCGGAGAACACATATAAAAAATCAGGTTGTATTGTTTCTTTTTTTATGATCTTCCAACAAGTGGTGGGTTTTGCAAAGAAAGAAGTCTCGGGCGGTGCTTAAAAGTTATAAGAAGAAAAAGTCAAACACCAATGAGTGTTTTTTTAAATTTTTTTGGAATTTTTTGACTTTTTAAAAATTTTTTTTTCTGGAGAAAAATTTGTAATCGCACTTTTGTTTGCTTCGATGTAGATTTGTGAGATGCAAAATTTTTTTTGGTTATTTGTTATAATAGTTTTTGAAAAATGTTTGTTTGTAAATATTATTATATTATATTTGTTGTATTGTTACGTATTATGAGGCTTTGGTTCGGGAAACGCGGCGTAGTCAGGGCACTAACAATAAAAAAACGGCGGGGCCCCTCATTTGGAGTTTTGGGAAAAATGTGGGGAAAGGAGATGAAAATTTATTTTTATATACAAATAATATATAATGAATAATTGTGAAATTAATTGATATTATGTAAACATAAATTGGAAACAATGACTCAAAATTTTTATTTCAGGGACGCCTGAAAATTATCATAAATAGATTCAAAAGAAAGGGGGCGGAAAATCATCCAAAGGGAGTAATGATAAAAATGAAAAGTTTGGTTCGGCCCAAAAATTTTTAAAAAAATTTAAATGTATAGTTATTTTTTAATGACTGTATTAAAAGTGAGAGGGGGATGAATTAAACAGTAATTATTAATGTTCCTAGTTTTGGGTAAAATTTTTGTCACGAGTTTAAATTTAAATTGAATATTAAATTTAATTCTAAGATGATAATGAAAATTAAAGTCAAGATAAAAATTTTAAATTTTAAAAAATTAAAAAGAGGTTTAAGTTAAACTTAAATAAAACTCAGAAAGCGAAGAAATTTAGAAAAGAGGAAATTTTGACACGTAATTTATTGGGCATTGAGAACCCTTAAGTAAATCACGTTTTTTTTTTAGGGGGTTGTGACGTCTCTGGTCCCTTTTGCTAAATAACCCTATGTTCTTTGACGGCCAAAATGGAAAACCCTTTCCCAAACCCCAAAACCAAAAAGATAAACGAAGATAATATGTAAATGAGATATACTTTAAAAGGATAGAAGCTTTGATGATAAGGGCGGCAAGTTTAGGAATGGCTTAGTGTGGAATCTTTCAGGTCAAGTGTTAGCTGTCCGATAGCTTTGGTAGAAATAGAAGTTCAATATAAAGAAGTTGGAATCGTCTTATATAAAGTGACATTATAGATATCTCTCAATCACTGTAGGAAGGAGATCTGCAAAAAGGTAATATTTAGGTATAGGAAGTTAGATGAATCGGTTTATTTATTATAATTAAGATAAATGTTCTAGTTGCGTGATCTGACTTAAATACAAGGTTTAATTGGGTGTTAACTCTCACTTTAATTAAAGTTGTCAATTAGAAATAAGTAATATAAGTTATTCTTAATAAAAGTTGTATTAAGAAACAATATGTCTCATCATTTTGATAATCCCACACCTCTAGCTTACGCGGATCCGGAACGACATAGTCATCACAGGATGGCTATGTCGCACCTGATCGGCAAAGGCCAGATCAAGGCCCACGAAATTCATCATGGCAAAGGACTAAGAGACGCCTGTCGTTAGTCGTAGCTTTGAGCACCATACAGGTGACAGAATGATTTATCTCGGTTTCCCCCAATTTAAAGGGAGAACACCCTGGTGGTGGTCAGGTGGTCCTTCTCTCTTCCCCTTCGACCAGCCTCACGAGAGGACTTGCGGCTCGACGGCTACTTAAAGTACCCCCATGCCGCGAAGGCACTATACATTTACAAACATCCATGTTTTCTCCGGGATTCGAACCCAGTTCCAACAGCACAGCATCAATAATCCTAAGGGAGATTATTGAGAGTGTACTGTATTTGGCAATTAATGACAAACTGAATCATTTTTACTTATAAAATATTTCAATACAATTAATTTCTCTTATTGTATTTACGCACACAAATACTATAAAAAATCTTCGAAATAAAAATCCAAACATTATTTATTGTGGTGTCGATAAGTTACGAAAACACAATAAATAAATTTTTAGCTATGAAATGTACTTACACATAAAATACAATGTAAAATAATAACTTCTTTGAATCTGTTCTGCTTTGACAAATTTTTCTTGCTCAATGTAAAAACAATCTCACCGTACTCTTACTGTTTCTTATCATTTCATAAGAGAAATTATTATGAAGGGTGATAGAAAAATATTTTATTCTTATTTCAAATTAATCTAGCTTGTCTTTATTTATTCCAGTGCTTGAGACAAAAATGAAATTTTCTGACCTGAATTCCATTATTTTGTTATTTTCTTGTTGTTTAATTCTTTGTCTTCCGTCTGCACTTTTAAGTAAATCCTTTTTTTAGTTATTTATTAAAATATTGATCTTTTTAAAAGATGAGACGTCTAAAAAAGTTTAAGCAAATATTGGTTTCATATCGGATAAAATGTAATATTTAGAAGGGATATATGCTTGCAGTGACTCTCAAAAGAAATTGATTCAAGTTCAAAAGGGCAGAATTTATTTTATGGAATGTCATTTTATGAATATTTAACACGGAATATTTCAATTACTATTTTCTTTTGAAATATTTTATATATTTCCTCCTGAACATTAAGATGCATTTTTTTCTTACATTTTACGAGGAGTTTTTCTTTAGTTTATGTTTCATTTTAGTTAATTAATATCATTATCAAAAAAAATCTTTTTTTAAAAAAATAATTAATTTTAAAACTTTTACTAAACAAAAATGATACGTTCAATTCTCTAGTATTTGATTACATATTACTTTTCCTTCAATACTTCGCAACAGAAAAATTGTTCTAAAAGAATTGTTACGACATTTGTGGAATTCTCAAAAAATGTCAATAAAAGACTCTGAACAATAAACGTAATCATGGGATAAACATTCTATCATTTTCCGTTTCCAGATTCGAACATTCGTTGCTCGTGGAAACTCGCAACATATACAGCAGCTCTGCAACATCTCTTTCCACAGTAAAAAAAATAAGAACTTATTTCTTGAAGAATAGATTTTTTTCTCAAATACAATGAGAAATTCCTAAATATTTATTCTTCTTTAAACAAAAAAACACCTACAAAAGAAAACAAGAAAAATAAATATATACTAGAGTCTGAAGAATTTTTCATTCACCTGCATAGAGTAATATAATTCGTATTCCATGCTGCTCAACAGCAAACGATAAATATCAAATTGTGTTTGCTTGTTTTTTCCGTCTAACAGTAAGAAGAAGAAAAAAGTTTTTTTCTTCGCCCTAAACCACATTTAAAGACTAGTGGAGATACGGTATTGCATTACGATAGGCTATTTTAGAAGAAAATAGCTTCTCGATTGAAAAATAAGAGTTAGTAAGAAAGCGAATTCGAATACAAATCCCAAATGAAACAATTTTGTTTGTGTTCATACTGCGCTTCTTTGAGTTTATATCAACTGTTGAGAAAAAAAA
>BMAV01012741.1:52908-69753 GCA_019973955.1 Trichonephila inaurata madagascariensis
CACTAATCGTAACCATTCCAAATAGAAAAAGAATATCAATTCGTACCCGTACAACACCGACAGTAAAAATCAAAATTGATTTATATTTGATTTCTTGATGAAGAATTTCCCACCAAATCTTCAATACAATGTTCTTAAATAAGGAAATTTCTCAGAACAATGGGCTATGACCGGGCCACTTAAAAAGGCTCAGTGGGCCACAGGTTGAATATCGCTGACCTAGTCAGTTGTATAAATGATAATAGACACACTGTATTTTCTTTTAAATCAGTTTTTAACAATTTTATTTAGAAAAATTCTAAAATGTCTTCAACTGCTCAAACATTACTTGTGATATCAATTACAAAAGAAAACATATTGTTACGAATTTTTTGTAAATAGTGTAAATAATTGGTATTTGAGTGTTTAATGCATTTATATTACACTCTGTTATATTTATTTCATGTTAAAATTGTGCTGCTCACAAGGAAAGCCGACCCTCACGTTATAATGACGATTCAATGAGAATTTGGCAAAATCTTAGCGGTAGAGCCAAGTTGGCATCATTTTTGGCGACCAAGTTCGCGATCATTTTGGCGTCATTGGCGAGTTCAGAACCCTTTGGAATCTTCTAGAAAGTAGTGGATATCTCCACTTGTGTCACGTTCAATGACACGAGCGGTTATATTTCTGTAAGTTTCTGTCGCGCCTATAAATAAACATGCTCGCCGGTATGGCGATTACTCTCCTTTTACATTTTATGAAAATCCATGATATTTTTAAGGAAATATATAATCTTACGCCTTTAGAGTGAAACAAATTAATTTAGATATGTATCTGAATCTGTTGACACATAACTCATTTATAAATTTTTATCTCTCTCTCTGAGTCTTGATTAAACCAGCAAAGAGTGAGGATTGTTTTGACTAGCGATTAGCTCGGCTGTGCTTGTGAATAATCTTTTACATACGTGTATTTTTAAACACTGTTATTGTGTTTGATTGCTGTAGAAGGTGTGAAGACCTTCGGAGATTTACTCTGTGAATATTGCTGCTGAATCCTGCACGGGATTGGATTTTTGTTAATAAATTCGCATCACTCTTGAAGAACTGCTTATTTTCTTTGATTGTTTTGCATAAAATCCTCGAACCCTCGGATCTACGTAACAATATATATATATTGGACAATTACACTATAGCATACATAGAATACTTTTATGGGAGGGATTTACGTTTTTAAAAAACAGGCAAAGGTGCTGAGCCATAATCCTTATACTAAAAATTAAAAACTGCAATACATGAGAAGGGGGTTGAATCCCCAACCTTATGACAATACTGGACAATTATACTAGATATAGGTAAAATATTTTTTTTATTATAAGTTTGACTGTACTCCCGAGCAGGGCAAAGTCCACTGAGTCTTTCATCCCTGCAGTGGGTCGATAAATGAGAACCAAGCTTGCTTGGAAACTAAACACTGGGGGTTTCGCATCAGACTGACCATCTAACTGGAACATCCACTCATGCACCTCAGCTCTCAAGGATACAAAAACTGAGTTGGGCACAGTAGGCCTTGGCCCTCATGGGCTGTTGTGCCACTGAGTAAGATTAACTATATCTGTTCACCTCTCTGCTACAGTATATTCCATTTTAAAACTCCATTCAATAAAGTGGCAAATTTTAGAACAAAAGAAGAAAAATTTACTTAATATAATGCATATACTTTTTATAATTGAAAAAATATTAAGAGTAAATACAAAAACGTTAAAGGGAAATTATTTGTAAATCAAAATGTGCAGTATTTAAAGTAGTAAATTCACAGTGAAAAAATACTTTAATTCATCAGAAAAAATAGTACTTGCATATTGACCAATTCACAGTAAAATATTACCACAAACATACAATACATCACCAAAAATAGATATGTACACATGTGTATAAATAAGTAATAACATAAGATTTATAATATGAAGTAATACATAATTAAGTATCTTGTCAAAATGAATACATTGGAAGCCCAACTTTTTTTTTAAATAATTAAATTTCACTTTCATATTTGAGCAAAAAAAACAAAAAAATTATCCATGATGAATGCATTGTTTTCAGGTGAAAAAGTTCAAAGAGAAAAGTTTTACATCTGTTAATTATTATAATCTTATAACAAAATATACGACACAGCCTAACTCGTATTACAATAGAACAATGCACAGAACATATAATACAATACATTAGATACAGAGATTAAATAGTGATTAAAATATAATTACAATATAAATCATATATCAGTGCAATTAAACACACAACTGTCATAAATAAACTTTAATATTTCAAAAAAATTATAATAAAGAAGGAAACTAATATTTAATGTTAGAAATCATTTTGATACAAATCTAATAACTACTAATTTTTATCAATTTTATTTATATATTTTTTTTTATAATTTTTATCAATTTTTTTTCAAAAGTATTCTACTTAAGTAGATTATAGAACAAAATGATACAAAAAATATTCTTCACTTATTACAGACATCTGAAAAATTAATACATATAAGTATGACCATTGAAGTCATTTGTTTTCTTATGACAGATGCAAGATTACATTACAAAAGAGATTCTTAGGTCAAAAAAGTTTCAGCAAAAAAAAAAAGTAACATGTATATTTGAGCAGTTTAAAGTGTGTATTTACTAACACCAATTTCATACATTTTGTATTATAAAAATAAACTTTTGAGCAAAATAATCAGATCTGGATAATGAAAAAAATTCTTGGAAAATCCTCAACCATTAATAACAATTCTCACTCTTATTTTTACATCTTTTCAATGCTTTCTGCAACAGTAAAAAGAGCATCTCCAGTTCCATCTCTCCATTTGCAATAAACATTAAAAATGTAAGACAATAATTTGGAATTCAATTCAATGCACAGTTATTTATGATAACATAATTTGTTGATGTGCATGAAATAATAATTATATTATTACTATCTTCCTCCTTTAATTTTTTGATTATGAATTATTATACCAAGGAAAATCAAAATCATAATACAAAAATAAATTACTTCTCTAAACTAAACATTTATTTCGATGTACAAACGTATTTAATATTTCACATGTAAAAGAATACATAAACAACCAACATTTTATCATAATTCTTACAAGATCATAATGTTTTTAGTCTTTTTAAAAAAAAAAAAACAATCAAACAGTCTTATTACAATTCATAAAATCAAACTGTTCTTTTAATAATTTCATACAATTTAACATAACAGATATAGCATAGGAACTCTCTTTAATTTTTTAATAATCAAATATATAAATGAACAAACAAAATTTCTAAGAATTTACATCCCCTTCACAAGTTTCTTTTCAATCCACTTACGTAATAAAATATATTGCATATAACATGAAGCAAAATGTAACACAGACAAACAAAACTTTTCATTTTCTTTAATTAAATCTATAACAAAAATATTATATGTGTTACAAGTATTTCAATGGACAAAACTAATCATGAAATAAACACAAAAAAGAGAAAGTTTAAAATACATAGATTTATATCTAACATAATACATTAAGTACATTGTCAAAATTTAACATTAAAAAATTTTATATTACATATTTAATTATATAGTACTTTAATCATAAATAATTTTACTAAGCTCTATATTTTTTGCAAAAAAGGTTTGCAACAATATCTTGACATCCAGTGTTTATCATGGGGTTTTGAAGAATGGAAACATTATAAAACTAAAATATTCCAGGAAATACTCTGCAAGATTGAATTTAATTATATATCCAGTATTTTTTGCAAATATAAAAGTATAGCATTATACATAACTTCATTTGTATATAAATATATCAAAAAAGGAAATATTTTTTTAAAATGTACTACGTAAATATCTAGAAGATAAATTCTTATACTTTTGAGGTTAATAACACTAATTTATAAAACATAAAGAAAAGGCCTCACATGGATTAAAGATACCAGTACAGATAACAGAAGAAAAAGAAAATTCAAGTAGTTATTCAAATAATAATAGATAACTTGATTAAAAACACAGAACAGATTTCTCGTAGAGATGGGGAAAAAAGACATTAAAGGCAAAATGAATAAATATACATACTTCATAATTTCCTTTCAAAACTTTTCTTATTTGAATAATTTAATACAACTTTCGCTACAATAAACTCAGTATAAAATCTATATAGTAACATTTGTAAGTGTATAACATTTAAAAACTTTAAATGGTCTGATATTTGACACAACATAAGAAATAAAATTAATATAAAGTTATTCTTCAAAGAATCACAATTCTTTTGAAGTAGAAAATGTTTACAGGAATTGTGTCTTAATTGTAGTAGTCATAAACAAATGCTACAAAAGAAGTAACATTGGTTCTAACAGTTCATTTATTATTTAAAAACTGCATGTATATATATAAATAACAATATTAAAAAATTGTTTGTCAGATATTTGACAAATCTGAACTTTAATGTATGAAGATGAATAAATGGAATGATTGACAATATAAATGTATAATAAATGCACAATGTGAGCATTTATCGTCTTCCAACACAATTTGAAAGTATTTCAACAGAATTGCATTTAAAATGAAATGATTGATAATTATATCCATTAGAAATAACTAGTAAAAATATATTTCAAATAAATATGAGACATAAAACGAAAAATAAAGTCATAATGAAAAACATGTTTCTTTTCACAAAGAAATCTTCAAATAAGAACACATTTTAAACCAATTAGCGAAAGACAAATAGGATTTTAAATTCATTTAACATCCTATTAATTTTTAGTACTAAATTTTGGCAATAATAGTTTTTTTTTGTTATCAATATGATATGGAGTACCTTTTGTCATTTAAAATTCTAAATTCATACATAACTCCTTTAAGCTTGAACAAGAAATGGCAGATTTCTGCATTGAAAAAATTCATTTGTACTTAAACTACAATCACTATAGATAAAAATAAAATAGAGATATCCATTTATAAATTGAAAAAACATATCTTTATACTAGATTTTGTAAAATAAATTCACAGTACAAAAAAGTTATAAGATTAATAAGGTTACAAGATTGATTAATAATAATTACTACATTTGGCAACCTGGTGAAAATCTCTACAATAAATCCAAAAACATTTCAACCACTGATAGAATTTCATGACATATAAAATAACCATGATATGCCATCAATATACATTAACAAATATTGTAAGAAGCACACACATAATAAAAAACTAATGAATATATTCCTGTATTAAACTGGAGGTATTTGGTTAACTTCTGCAACAACATTTATGATATTCTGAGGTACAGAATCGTTCACTATAGATGGTGGCAGTTCTTCAATATTATGTTTCCTAAGAACTGATCGCAACATTTCTACTTCTTTTTCAAGAGCATTGGCATACAAACGACATTTTATAAGTTCTTGCTCAACTCCTTCTCTCAAATGTTTTTCTTTCAATAATTTGTGGTCAGCTTGAGTTTTCACAGACATCACAACACCTAAAAGTAGAAAATAAGTTTACTTTAAAAACAAAATATTCTATAACTGACAAAGTAATTTTTTTCGAAATGATTTTTAATGATTATGACATACGACTTTCAATAAGACATGCAGTTTATAAGTAATAATAAATCACCTTTCAAAAACCACTATGTTTTATAAATAACTTAAACTGAAAAAGTTCTTGCATGTCTCACAGAAAATTTTAAATTTTTCTAATAGGCACAAATATAAACGTAAATAAAAATACCACTAATGTAATCTTTTAAATTATCATTATTATTATAAGGAAATAAAAAGTATCATGAAGCTTTGGAATGTACATCAGTGTACAAAATAAATAACACACAAGGCCAAATCTTATCTCTATACTCATAATAAAAGTGGAAATAAATCATATTAATGATTTTTAATCAAGGTTAAACCCTCTAAGCAGTCTGCACATAAAGTCTTGCCATTCTGGAGATGCTTCGAAAATGCACCACACGTATTTTTTTGCCGTCAGGTGGGGTTCTCAAAAGCGGTTGAGCCGTATTTTTAAGAATGCGGCTCAGCCGCTTTTGGGAATCTTGCTTGAAGACAGAAAAAGCATCTCCGGAATGACGTGATTTTGCGTGCAGACCGCTTGGAGGGTTAATGTTATTTGGTGAAATTATGCACTATTAGTCAAAATTTTTGAATTTTGTAAATAAGTTTGAATTTTATCTTAAATTTATGTGTCCATACGTTTCTCTGTCATTTAATTAAAAGGTAATGGAAAGAACAAATAAGACATTATGTGAAAATTAATTGGTATAAATTCTTTCATGACAATAATCCGAATTAACAATTAATATATTTAATAAATGAATGTTTCACAGTAACAAATTATATTGCATAGTAAAAAGTTCTAGATGTTTAAACAAAAATATAGTTTTTATTACAATTCAATTTTAAAGCACAAATTTTGTTTTTAAAACAAATTAAGGATAGTTATACTTTTCCATTGCTTTTCTCTCTCTCTTTCACATTAAAGTAATGAAAATAGCAGCATTTATCAGCAGAATCATAAATTAAAAAATATAATTAGCTAGAACTAAAACTTTAAAAAGTGAAAAATAATTAGCTTTTAAAAAACATGCGTACTAATATTATTTCATTTACAATGACAATGGAATGCTTTATAAATAATACATAAAGATTGTGTTTAAAAGGTTTATGGATAATCTAAAATGAAAATCATAAAAAGTTGTTTGAAAATTAATGTTACTAAAATAAAATTAATCAAAATGCTTTACATAAATTTACAATTTCAGTGGTACGTTCTCAAATTCATGAAATAAAATTAAATAAAAATATTATTCAATTTGAATACTAAAAAGCAAAATTTTTTTACAATACTGAACATTTAATGTCTTTTGTAAGCCAATTATTTTTTGGATCAAATAGTATGATTATTTGCTTGTTCAGTTTATACGAAACAAGATCCTTGAATTTAATAACTTAATAAAATTCTTACAACATAGTATCAATTAAATATTATGTTACCATGAAGCAAGTTCTGTATATTTTATTTTAAAAATTGAATCAATTGTGATACCTCACCAGTTTGATGCAGCAACAAGAAAAGAATTACTATTATAGTTAACCACACAACATATAACTATGCAATATTTATAGAAAAATAATTACCATTTAAAATTCGAGCCACTCTCCACAAACGAAGAACAATGATTAAGTCAATTCCTTCTTGTTCCCAAAATGAAATATCAAGAGCAAAAGAGAGTACCACAACAAAAGCATCAAAAATCTCCAGTTTGTGGCGAAAAAATTCAGCTCGAAAAGCAAATATTTTAAGTACTATTTCAACTAAGAAAACACTTAGTATGACAATACTCATGTAATGAAGAACCTAAAATGGCAAAAACAGAAACTTATAATTTCGAAAAAATTCATTCAAAAATCAATTATATTTTAAGAAAACCCTGAACCTAAATATAAAATTATAGCTAAAATATTTCTAATCACATTGGAGCAAATAGATATACTAAGATTACTTATTACTTCTTATTAATTCTACATGTAAAAATTATTCACGCTGCTTCAAAAATTTATTTTAAATATTTAATTTCCCTGCAGAACTTTTTTTTTTATTATTATTATTATTCTTATTATTATTATTATTAACTTTATTTGCTACACATAATTATTATGCCAGTGGTTAAAATTGCATAGTTAAAATTTTGATATGCTAACCTTCCTCTTTATTTGCTACATGACTGGGTGGAAATAAAACTTAAGAAAAAATAAAGCTAAAAATGTTTAAAAAATTTTTTGAGCTAAAATTAATATACAGTTTAAATTAAATACTATCTCTCTCTCTCTACATATATAAATAGATACAATCCCCATACATGCATGTCAAAAAGCAAATGTTTCCCAAAATTTTTCAAATAGTAAAATTTATAATTCAAAAAATACTAAAGTTCTAAATTTAAAACTACAAATTTTAAAAACTATTCATGTCAACTGTCCACCAAACAAGTAATTTTTAATTTAAACAAAAAAAATATGCAACTAACTCTTTTCCCATACATCTTCTGTGTGTAAAAGTTTATACAATTCCAATAAAAATCCATATTTGGAAGACTTATGTCTAAAATATTTATGGAAATAAAACTTGTGTTTACATATTAGGATTCATTTAAATATGATTCCTTTATGATTTATTAAATTTTTATAAAAACAATCTCTAAACAAGATGGTTAAAGAATGGTAGAACCAAATTTAAATTCTTTGGCAACCATAAAAACAGTTGAAATTTTTCACACTATCAAAGCTAAATAATACAGGTTATGTTTTAATGAGATATAAATAAATTTAATTTTAACAAAGTATTGCTTTAAAACTAATTAACAAAATAGGCATACTTAAAAAGTATTAAAGCACAACATAAGAACGCATTTTTTAAAAATTTTGGAACAAAATAAATATTTACTTTCAGAAACTGCCCTTTTAAAACCCAAATGAGAAAATTTGGAAAATTTACATAGTGAAATCATGGATCAAATTCATAAAAAATTATATATCTTTTAAAGTGAAGTGTTAAAATAATCAAGTTAGCATTAACAAAGATTTTATATTTAGTAAAAATAATTAACTCACATGAGGAAGTGTTTTATCTTCCATTTCATGATGCTTGGCTTCCAAAATTAGTTCTGCTATAACAATAAGACTGTCAATAAGAACCAAAGCAACAACACCAACCTGAAAAGCATATTGAAAGAAATTAAAATACAAGTTAAGGAATTAATTTTATCTTTAAAAAAGAGTCAAAGAATATTCTATAAGGGAAACTATAACTTACACATACTTTGTAAATAATTATAACAAAATCAAGTAGAAAAATTATTACATTTGATAAATATCTTTCAATAAAAGCAGAAAAGTGTAATAGCAATAACCAATAAGAGATCAAAGGAATAAGTAATTTTATAATTTGTTACAAACAAATTAGAATAAAACAAAAAAGAATTTTTTTTTAATTTAACCATTACTTTAAACTGCAGTTTAAGTTTGATTAAAAAAAAAAGATGTTTATATAAAATTTCAGTTTTAAACATGATCTTGAGAAGCAAAATTCCTTTAAATTTCTGTAATATCATTTACCCACAGTTATAAATTTAAATTAACTTAAAATATATCAATTCATATCTTAAACTGAATTCATTTTTTCTACAGTAATTCTTTAAAGATGAAGATGCTTAACAAAAAGAGAGAGAGAGAGAAATCTTTTGAAAAGGAAAAAGTAAAGCTTTTTTTTTCTCATTATATTCCGATTTTAAAAAATTTATGAATGAAAGAAAATTATTACTTTCAAAAATAATATTCAAAATATATGAGCATAAAATAAATGATATATATTCAATACGTTTTGTTCTGCAAAATGCAAAGAGATGAGACAATAATAAAAGCATTGCTTTAAATTTTTAATGATATGTTAATATATGTACACTCACTTCCAAAAGTTAAGCATAGAGAGGAAAATGCTAATTTCTGGAAGCCAATCAGAATCAAAGAGGATGCAATTCGCTGCAGAGGTAGATGGAAGTATGCAAATATGTTAGGTAACAGCCAATCGTGCTTTCATGTCAAAAATATGCAAAAAGGGCAGTCTTATAAGAAGTCTTATAAGATTACATATGAATGGACTGTATGTCCGGGTACCTCAAGTTTGTGTTCCTCTATCCGTCCAATCAAGATGGGCACGATTAAAGTGGTGCCAGGAACATGGCAATTGGACTGTGTCTGACTGGGGCAATGTCATGTTTACTGATGAGTCAATATTTGCTCTGGAGCCAGATGATAAGCGTATAAGGATATGGCGTAAACCAGGAACACGCAATCAGCCCCAAAACATCACAGAACATCACGCATTCCGAGGCGGAAGCATTATGGTGTAGGCAGGGATTTCATTAGGATACCACACCGACCTGCACATCTTTAAACAGGGTTCTGTGACGGCTGTCCGGTATCGAGATGAAGTCCTAGAACCCATTGTGAGATTGTACGCTGCAGCAGTTGGCCCTACTTTTGTTTTAATGGATAACACACACGTCCCCATAGAGCTGATATCGTCAATGACAACCTGGAGAGTGAAGGGATTTCGCGTATGGCATGGCCAGCATATTCGCCCGACCTTACTCCCATTGAAAATCTTTGGGATGCTCTCGGCTGTGCTGTATCTTCACGTTTCCCACCTCCAGCCACTCTTATTGAGCTGGAAACTGCTCTACAAGAAGAATGGCGATTGCTTGATTCTGCGGTGGTTGACAACCTAATTGAAAGCATAGTCAGAAGGTGTAACCTTTGCAAACAGATGAGGGGGGATCACATACCCTATTAATGTCCTTTTTTTTCATCTTATTCTTTTTTTTTCACTTTATACATAATTCTGTTTAACTCTCCAGTATGACATTATCTGATAACTTACAAAAATTTAATATTGTTTTCATTTCTGTATATAATTATTGATTTTGTTTTATATATAAATATATATGCTACCTTACTGCCAAATTTTGTGTCAATCAAAGCAGTATTTGTTGATTTTTTTGCATTTTACATCTCTGTGCTTAACTTTTGGAAGTGAGTGTATTTAAATGAATCATTCATGAATCTATGAAGCATCTTCCAAAAATAAACTTTTCGAAAGTTAGAACCTAGAAGAAATTAGATTTTGAAATATTCATCAAATATAATGAAGTTTCTCCATTTATTCTCAGGAAATGTAAAGGGAATTAACAAAGGCAGCAACACTTTGGCAAATTTAGCTACTCTCTTTCACAATAAAAAAAATAATCATTTACAGATTATTATGGATAGCTAATACTGTTTGTCAAGTTTAGAAATAAAATATCCATAAAATTAGTAGTAATTAATTTTCAACATGTTATTCAGAATTGTAATATTTACTCTCAGAATGGCAATTATAATTTCCCTTTCATTTTGGAAAAAATAAGTGATAAAAAAAACATAAAACAAATTTCTTTAGCCCCTAAACTGGAGAGAAAAAGTTGCACAATTCGCTTCCCAGTGTCACCCTTTTTCACACCATCACGAGCAGTTGCACAATGCATTGGGATAAAAGAAAAGGCATAAATAAGTAAATCTTTCACAAACACTATCAAGGTCATTGTATTGCATTTCAAAGTCTTCAGAATAGACATAACATATTGCAAAGGATCGTAAATTGGAAAGATGTATATAAACTCCAGGGACAGCAAATGCCCCGACTAAATGAGGCATATGTATACGCCTGCAGCAATAATGAGGTTATTAAAATAGTTCTGCAAAATAAAGCAGTGTTGAAATATTTAACAAATGAAAAATATTTACCTGTATATTTTTTATATTTTAATTCACAAAGATTAGACTAATGCTCCAGGAATATTTAAAATTGAACAGCAAAATAAAACATAAATTGCAGATTTTTTTAATTAATGTTACTCTAGAGCAGGGGTGGGCATTAAGTCAATCATGATCGGCCAGTGGACTGCCAAGACATTTTGGGGATTAGTAGTTAGTAAATATATACCAAAATATTCAAGATTGGCGGACAGTATGTGTGTGTGTGCAAACTATATATATATATATATAAGTCTTCTATTGACTATAACTACAAGAACTAACTTTAGACGGACAAGCTTTATTTTTAAATGCATTTTGAATTATTTGATAATAAATGCATCATTTGATATTATTATATTTGTTGCTGTTATTAAAATGTTTGTATTTTGCGTTTTGCTTTAAATGCGGTCCTAAAGGTCTAAGTTGTTTTTTTTTATTATAGTTATGTTGGAAGTACATATTCTATATTTATTATTAAGTTATAAGTTTTGTAGACCTTTTTCTTAGCTCACCCCACCTACATCACTAGTTGGACCGCAACATCTAGAAAAAATTAGAAGTAGCCGTAATCTGGAAAAGTTTGCCCGCCCCTACTCTGGAGCTATATGCAGACCATTAAAAACAAAAAATTTTAATTTGATCAACATAAAAGTATTTATAACTAAAAATGAGTTAATAAAATAAAAATAATAATACCTGAAATTTATGAGAGTCAAACAAAGTACAAAGTCTTTCTCGACATGTCACTAATGGACGTATTGAAGGATCTTCTTCAGTATCAGATATAACAGAATTCGATCCATCGTCTTTGAAGTTTAGTTTTTCAATATTTTTCTCAGAACTATTAGATACTTCCATGCTGAATTAATGATGCCTATTTTGAAGCAGTCATTGTTAATAAAATAGATAGGTACACTTGAAACTGAAAAGAGAAATTTTAAAAAAATTTTACACAAATGAAATATTTCATTCAAATTCACAAGAAACTACTGAAAATTATCAAACATAATACAAAAACACAATATTACATCAATGATAAAATTTAAAAAGCAAATACCAAATTATATGTAAACAATGAAAATAAGGTATATTTTGTTATATGTGTCATACAAGTTTTATCCTCAATGTACAAATATTTAACATTCTTTTAATACTAAATTGTACATTCAATGTATAGCCATATGCTTAATGATTTAATACTCTTACACATTCATTTGACAATACAGCTATCATGAAAAAAAATTTTTACACAGTACTCTCCCTCAAAACTTATATTTCAGATATTTGACATTGGTATCCTTATATAAAGATCACTTAATACTCAATTTATATGACCATCATACAATATATATTACATTTAAGTTTTGCGCTAAAAATATCTGGTAATGAATAATCTTGAAGATGTATATTAAACAGTATTGTAGTTGTAATAATAATTACAATTTATAAAATACATTTTCCAAGCTCTATCCATCATACAACAGAATTTGATCAATCTATATACCGTAAAATCTGGTTGATTGATTGATTGAATATTAACGTCGCACTGTTCAGCTACACAAGGGCTTTTGGCGACGGACCACGTAATTTTGAACCATGGTCAAGTAACGTGGACGACACCCGAGCTGGCACCCCCCTCTCCTAACTACCACACCACACCAACGGGAGGACGTTTCAGCTCTCGACAGATTTAACGTGCATCGCTGCCCTACACGGGGGTTTTTAGTGGTACTGTGCTCGAACTCATTACATGCCTGCCATGATCCGATGCCTATACCACTCGGCTACCGCGGCCACCGTAAAATCTGGAGTTTAACATGCATTTTTAATACCAAAAATGAGATCGAAATTTACAGGGAGAGGGGAGGGGGTTTACACTGAGTATAAAATTTACAGCTTTAAAAGTAAATAAAGAGATGAGCACATAAAAAAATTAGACTTCTACATACATCAAAATAGTGTTTACTTGAAAGAAATGACAGACCTTATGAACTTAAAGGGTTATAGCTCTAGAAATATATCATTTTTTAAAAAAGCCGAAGAAAATACCTTGAATAAATGATTTCAAAACGCAAGAGCATTGCATACATACATTTCAAGCTTCGGCGTAAAAAAGGTGGTGCACATTATATGGCGAGTATACCTAAAAATTAAAAAATACTGCTTGAAAGTATAATTGGGTGTTATACATCGACGCATGTTATACACTCTGATTTTATGGTACTTAACTCATTGTTTTGAAGCCCAGTGGCTGAATGGTCAGTGCATCGCGCTTCCACGCCGCAGATCCAAGGTTCAAACCCCAGGCTGGGGAAGTTTGACTCAGCCTTTCATCTCTTTGGTGGGTCAATAAATGAGTACCACACTTGCTTGGGAACTTAGCACTGGGGGTTTCGCGTCAGACTAACCACAACATCTGCTCATGCACCTCAGGGCCCAAGGTTACGTATACTGAGCTGGACACAGTAGGCCTTCGCCCTCATGGGCCGTTGCACCACCAATTTAAGTTAACTCATTGTTTATTAATGGTACATTTGACACTGGTGGCTGTGGTAGCCTAGTGGTCATGATGATGGGACTTGTGGGTGATATGTAATGAATTCAAGTCCTGGTACCCCAGAAGACCTATTGTGTAGACCCCTGATGCACTTTAAATCTGTTGAGGCTCAAAATCCTTTCATTGGCATGGTGTAGCAGCTTGGAAAAGAAAGTGCCAGCTCACAAGTGACATGCTTGTCACTTGAACCAAAGTTCAAAATTACGAGATCCATCACCAATAGCCCTTGTGTCTCTTTATAATGCAATGTAAATAAGCAATCACTCACACAATACTACACTAAGGCTGCTGGTGATGAACCTTATAATTCCAAATCACAGACAAGTATATATATATATAACAAGGATAACACATGGGTTGACACCCAACTCTTCAAGGTTCCACACCATTGCCAACATGCATCAGCTTTTGTACATAATTTTAGTGACAACAGTACTCAAACCTACTAATTGATAGAAACAACACTGGCTATAAATTTGTAACTATGACCACTTGAATGACCATACAGCCTCATAAATCCATCTACAGGCAATTTCACGTGAAATGCTTTTTGCATTGATAGGAGTTATAATGGATTAAATTCATATAAATATTACAATACTTTACTCTTAATAACTTATTTTAACATTTTTAAAGAAACTATAGAATTCAACACAGAACTGGTCTCTACGTATTACAATGAAAACCCTAGCAAAAAATAATTTTAAAAATTTCACAAGTTATAAATTCCAATAATTATTACAAAATACTTTTACTCTGTTGCTATGGTTTATGGAACGCAACAAAAGAGATCAAAATCTTGATTAGTTTCAGTGAATATAATAGAATTGTACCTTTTATAACAAAAAGAATTACCTTTGAATATTTCATTCATACTTTTTTTACTAATTGAATTTAAATATAACCCTAAGAAAATGGGGGGGGGGGTTTTTTCAGTAGTTTTTGTGGATTATTTTTAAAATTACATTTAGTTGTTTAGGACACTATTTGCACAAAAAAATAAATTCATATTGTAGTCAGAAATACAAATGAATATTTTTGAACAAGAAGCTTATAAATAAAAAAAATTATCAAATAAAACTGACGCTAGAATTATTAATTGTACTTTTTCTTTTTCACATTTCTGCAAATGAATATATCTTGCTTAATCGTACGATATATGTCAGAAAACAAAAGATTTAACATAAAAACAATGAACATAGCGAAAACAGCCAAAGAATTTGGTTACGCTTCACAATAAAGAATTGCCAACAACAAAAAAAATAACTCAAAAAATACAAAACAGCAAATATAATGAGGGTTTAGTTTAGTTTTAATTTGTTATCACCAGAAGATCTAACTGTCAATACAATTGCAGATGACAGTATTCATTTTTATTGCAAAATAAGTAATTTTATTATATTGTTCTAAAAATATTGATATGCATATCAAAAATGACAAATATGTCGAAAAATTACGGACAGAAATGTCTTACATTACAAATGTCAAAACGCCCCTGGTAAGCTGGATACGGCTAACATCCTTCGGAAGTCAACAACAAAACTCATCCCCTTTCACGTGTTGTTTATTATTTACTTATTTTATTTTTATTCCACTTCAGTTCGTTCAGAGATAGCAAGAATGACGTTTCATAAAACAATCACAAAAGCTCTTTACAACATACGTCTTGTAACCCTGCACTGAATTAAAGGGATATAGTCAAAATATTTCTCATGAGTTTAACTAAATTTCTGAAAATTTTCGGAGAAAGAAGATTTTGGCAAAACAAATATCAGTTTCTTCAGGGTCAACGCTGAATCATTTCAAAAATCATACGGTCCGTCGCCAATAACCTCTCGTTGCTTTAGAATGAGGAGGTTAATAAAATTCAAATAAAAAAACCGAATTTTTTAAAAATAAAAAAAACCAAAGGTATATCGTTAAATATGCCAACCGAATTTTAGAATCAAACATTAGAATAATAAAACATGAAATTTTTAAAATTATTGATTTACAAAACTCTACAGCATCTCCTTTATGCATATTTTCTGTTTATATCTACTGTGGTAGTGGTACTTTAGTAGTTATGGCCGGCGTATCACATGAGTTCAAGCCTTTGTGCCACGAGAGCTGATGCACATCAAATCTGTAATGGCTCAAAATCATCCCGTTGGGGTGATGTAGAAGTTCAGAGAGGAAGTGCCAAGTCAAGCACCGTTCTCTTCACTTGATCTTGAATTAGAAATACTAACAGGGGTGTAGTTACCTCCGTATCAGTGATACGAGGTCAGCAAACTACAGGGGCCCCAACACATGTAAGCAAAAAAATCGTAAACTATTAAGAGGCCCTAAAGAGGGCTCCCAAAGAATCTTCGACACGGAGCCCATTCAGAACTAGTTACGCCAGTGACTACGATGACCATCGTCAATAACCCTCGTGTTTCTTTATAGAACGACGTTAATAAACACTCAAGCCCTCACTCACTTCAACAGTATTTGCTAGTTTCGATAGTCTTTTATAAAATATAAGCCACAGGTATTGTGTGTGTTATTCAATTAATTATGTTGAAAAAGGATGTGCCCCTCTCTCAGGCCCGCTTTTCCGCTTAGGCACGCTAGGTACATGCCTAGAGCGCAAGAGATTTGGGGGCTTAAAAAGTTGGAGGGAGAAAAAAGTTAAAATTACAGAGAACGTACAACCGCCTAGTGTTTATTAAAATCCCAATTATTCTCTTTCATTTTTATACCTAAAGTATCAAACCTTTGTTTCGCTACCGGCCAAATTATTATGTAAATCACTTGGCTTTTCTTCCCAAATCATATTTTGTTTCATGTATACGGTTATTAAATTGTTCTTAAAACTTGAAATAAAATTTCTATACAGCGCTTCTCAAACTGTGGGGCACTCCTCCCCCCC
>BMAV01012741.1:76239-86515 GCA_019973955.1 Trichonephila inaurata madagascariensis
GTTATATATTTCAAAAATTCTAGTGGAGCCTCTGTACAGAGGTCTGAGCTATACACAGGCAAAATATTATTATAATAGCAGCATTTTTCACAAAAGAAGAACATTTTGAAAATTAGTCATTCTATCTTCATTTTTTGTCAAAATATTGTTCTTAAATAATTTTTTTATTGTAATACTATTATTAAAACAATTTTATATACATTTCCAAATCTAAGTGACACTAAATATCATAAATATTATCCATTTATACGCTTTTGCAAAATCACGGTTCCGAACGTCCATTTTAGCGTTTCTTTCTAGAAGCTAAAGAAGTATAATAATGGAGGTTCCGAGAGAGAGAAAGAGAGAGAGAATTTTCTCAATTTGTCATAGACAATCTGTTTGGACGTTTTAAACTACGTTCAACATTTAACTGCCTTTTATTCAGATTTTGAAACCAGGTTTGAGAATGTTTTGACTATGGTAATGCCACATTAGGCAATGAGAGAATTCATATGGTCATATTGGAATAAAATGTAACATATTGGGGAAAAAAATGTAACATTACAATAGGAACTGATCAAAATAAGCACTAAGGAAGATCTTAAAGTTTAGAAATGGATGTCAGCAATTTTGGCTTTAAAAAGACAAACCTGTTATTTGTCCCGAATCATGGAATATCGTGAGAAAGTTCAGTTCTGGTTTTGTGGGATGGGGAGCAACAAAGGCTATTATCCCCTCGTGAGAAAGTTTTTAATTGTTTTTCCTAGTGAGAGAGAGTTTCAGCACGGTTGCCAATCTCCAAACCAAAAAAAAACTGGACACACTACTAACACAGGATATGTAAGGTTAAACCTGACAAGATTGCTACCAAATGTTGAAAATTTGGTATTGTAGAACTTGATTCATCCCTCCCATTAAAATCATTTGTTTGTTACTTAATTATTTTATGTAACAATTGTTTTATGTATTAATTAACTTTTAATTTATAATTAATTAACATGTGCTTTTTAAATTTTAAACACTATGCTTCATTACAGTTAGAAATTTAATTCTTTTAAAATAGTAGTAGTAACAGCTGTCAAAAAGTTATTCAAGTTGATAAATTTGCAATAATTCAATATTATTAATTAAGCCGGGGTCTACCCCGAACCGAGAAACGTGGCAAGGGATCTATGAGACAAAAAAGTTTGGGAACCTCTGCTCTAGAGCAGGGGTGGTCAACCCGCAGCACGCAGAGTTATAACAGTGGCACGTGAAGACTTACTGAAAAATTTAAAAATCTAAAAAAAATTACATTTCCTTTTTTTTTTCCCCCCTTTTTTTTACAATTTTATTAAAATGCATTTGTCTTGGACAAAAAGATCCCTCAAAATTTATTTTAAACACAACCAATTGAATCACAATAGAAGATTATCATGTAAAGCAGCCAGCAGCCCACGAGATTCCTTCCCCCTCAGGGGGCTCACTTTCTTTAGGTGGGTACGAGTGTCACAATCCCGAGGTACCCTAGTGATCTTTTCCTTTTCCCAAGGGGTTTACTATCTTTGGTAAACACGGGTGTCACGACCCCAGGGTACCCCAGTGATCCTTCTCTATTTTCGACCTTCCATCTTGTCATCCAATTTCTTCTTTTCTTCTTTTCCGTCCAGACCACAGACCTATGAATGTTTGGCGCAGTATAGCCAAAGCTGGCTCTTGCGCCATAAAACACCAAACTCAACTCAACTCAACTCAACGCGAGATTCCTAACAACTTTATACGAAATACTACTATTTTATGCAATATTTTTTGTTTTTAGTATAGTGTTCATTACAAATATATCCCATAGTTGATCCTGTTTTATTATGTTGGTTCTGTTTTTATACATACTTAGAAGTGAGCAGTATTGCATTGCAGCGGCCATCTCGCAGTATCACGCTTGATTCCTCTGTAACTTTATCGTACTGCTTATTGCTAGAGCTAGGCATATTTTATCATTGTATTATTATTATCAAATTATCTATGCTTGTGTGCGTGAAAAATAATAAAAACAAAAATAATAATTCATTTCGTTTTAAATTTTCACTCCAATAAATATTTGTAATAGGTCCTAATCCAATATAAAGATATATATTTTTATATTCGGCCCGCTAGATTATAATGTTTTTCCGAAGCAAGGTTCCGCAAGGTAATTTGGGTTGGCCACCCCTGCTCTAGAATAGGGATGGCGATCTGTGAGATCAATTAATCGAAAAATCGATTTCTCGGGCAAAAAAAAAAAACGATTTTTTAAATCGATATGTAGCACTGAATCGATTCAGTGAATCGATATTTCATCCTAGAAAATCGACATTTGATTTTTTCTTGTTGGTAAAAACCATAAAATTATTTACAATTAGTTGAATGCACCGTAACGTCAGGGCTTAAACGAAGAATTTAAGCACTATTCATCGCAGGCAGCTGTGCACCTGAAGTATGATCCTATAATTTACTGTAAAGACAGAAAAACTCTGTCATCACGTTCACTCAATAGCCATGATGTTTATGAGTATCGTGGGATTATCTGTTCCTTGTGAGCGCCTTTTTTCGATTGCCCGCAACATCGCAAGTCATGAGCGGAAACCGCTTGGATCCAAGTAGACTTGACAGACTGTTGTTTTTAAATAGCTTAGATACTAAGCATTGGGAACTATAAGCTATATTATATTTTCTAAACTTTTTAATGTAACAAATACGTTTAGAAAATAAATGTCTTCTTTTATACCTGATACTTAAAATGAATTGTCGAATTTTCTGAACTAAAAAATTCCCCGATTTTACTGATAAGAGATCGTTTAATATGGTATCTTTCTTGTTTTTTATAAAATGGATTTATATTTGCATTGTAAATGCAGACTTAAAAAAATCGTTTTTAGAAATCGATCTTTTAGACTTCATTTTTTTTTTTTTTTTTTGTGAATCGATTCATCAGGTTACGATACGAATCGATTTAAAAATCGATCCTTTTAGGAAAGAATCGCCATCCCTACTCTAGAGACCCACCTTGTAGAGTTGCTGATACACGCTTATCTATTCCTAAATCTGTCGAGGCTTACAGTCCTCACTTTTACGAGTAGTAGAAATTTGAAGAGTGGGTGCCAGAGAGCACACAGGTGTCATCCTTCTCAACTGACCAACGTTCTCACAGTTACGATATCCGTCCCCAATTTCCCTCGTCCTGCGTTTGAGATCTGATATTAATAAGTAATCATTTGTCATTGGTTGCTACCAAATTGAAAAATGAGAAGTTCACCAACTATAATTTATGTCATATACAGTGGTGGCCGAAATTTTGGACACTATTTTAAATTGTTATGTTTTTTAAGTTTGTATGCTTATATATAAAATATTACGTTGCACAAAATGCTAAGTATTTTATATCATTTTAAAGAAAATTTGATACTGAATACAATACAAAAAAGAAGATTTAAATATTCGCAACGCAAAAAGAGTTATTCTGCGATTCCTGTCGAAATACATTGGATACTGATGATGGCAGTGAGTTATCAGAACTTAGTGAGGTTGCGTTTATTCTTTATTACAGCTTCACATAAATTTTTCATTGAGCTGAAAAAAGTTTGAAGCTCTTCCTTCGTTATTACATGATGCCAGGAAACAATTATGTCCTCAATTAGTTCCTTTTTATTTCATGGGTACCTCATTCGGACAGACAGACAGAAATTTTAAAAATTGATTTTTTCATATAATTACCTTATATACTTTTAAATGCATTTAGTAAAAAGCAGTTAATTTCAAATTACAAACAGACACTTTTAATTTTAATTTATATGTATAGATATATCTTACCCATAAAAAAAAAGAAAGAAAGAAAAACTGCAAGGAAAGCAAGAAAAAAATGTCGAAGAATTCACTGTATTTTCAATATTAAGAAAATAATTTTATACTAATAGTTATAAATCTTACCCATCAAAAGAAAAAAAAGAGAAAATCTGTAAGGAAAACAGGAAAAAACAATGTCGAATGTGCCACTGTATTTTCAATATTAAGAAAATAATTTTAAATTAAAATTAATGAATTTTAAGGACATTTTCTAATTTAAAGCATACAAGTAACATTAAACATACATTATTTTATAACTAAAACACGAGTACACGGTGCAACTGCACTGAGTGTGAAAGGGGATATCGAAGATGTTTCTAGTGAACTGGACAATAGGGGTTAAAGGTTGCACCTTCATGTTGCCGCGAGACGGATAGGCCGTTCTCGTGTCGTCTTTTGTTCCTCATCTCACTCACACGAAGAAAAAATGCTCACCGAGCATTGGAGCTTCAAATGCCGATTCACCCTTGTCTTGGATGAAATGTCCATAACTCTATTGCTCTCAGCGAGTTAGGACCCAATAAAACCAGTTCAAGATTTATGCCCTCCATAAAATGTGTTAAAGAGAGAATAACTTGATATGTTCAGAAATACTTTAAAAGTAGGGAGAAAAAAAAAACTGAATCACAAAAGAAAAAGTTCGTTAGATAGAAAATGCACTTCTCTATAGAGAGGTTATTTTACGAAGAAAACCGTAAAGTGTTCAAGGTTCCAGGAAAAAGTTCGCTGTGTAGAAAACTTCGCAGTATAGAGGTTCGTTACATAGAGGTTCGACTGTATTTTCAAAAGAAAAAAAATCGAAACATTTATTCCTAGAGTCAAATAATTTTTTTCTAGCTGGTTTAGTAGTTAAAAACTGATTTTTGTTCCTATAAAAAGTTAATGGGGATCAGTGGCGTAGTTAGTTCTGAATGGGCCCTGTATCAAAATTCCTTGGACACTTGTATCGACGAACCCTTACGATTTTTTACACACACATGTTGGGCTCCTGTAACTTTGAGGCTCTGTATCATATTGATACGGCGGTAGCTACGCCTCTGATGGAAATGAATCTGATCACGTATAAAACCATAAATTTCAAGATAGCCAGTGGCGTAACGTACACCCCGGCATCACAGGCCAGGATTCTAAGGGGGGGGGCAAAACCGGACCGACATCAAGTACGTAATTGGGGCCTTGGGGCCCAAAATCTGACTTTTCAGGGAGTGCCTAATATTCTCCGTTACGCCACTGAAGAGAGCAATCTTCCTCTCTCTATAAGTGTATTAAAACTCTCTAGCTTAATAAAATTAAAAATTCATCTTATATTTAAGAAATTCAAATGTTCCAGAAACGGAAATCATATGAAAATATTAAAATTGTGTTCAACTGTTATGATATATGAAAGAAAAATTTTTTGAAAAAAAGTAACATGTTACAACACAATAAGGTTTGAATTAGTGATTAAGAAAAAAAAATGAAGTTACTTGGTGTAAAATTGTTGCATCAAGAAATGATGTAACAAAATTGCTACAATTATTTCCAATTTAAGAATTTAAAAAAATTCCTAGAGATAAGCAAAAAATAAGTAATTATATTTTATTTTATATATTAACGTAATTTTCGGTATTTCGAACTTAGTAAGAAATTAATAAAATTTAAATAAATAAAAAATATAAAATTTGCGAAATGTAAGCAGTATTTTAAATTGTTGATATTATTAGTCAACAGAAATGAAATTTTATTTTAATATTCCAACAGTAGTTTTTTTTTTTAAAAAAAAGATTATAAATAATATATTTTTATTAAAAAGAAAAAAAAAATATGTTGTGAAAACAAAATGCTGATTGCAGGATTTATCTGTGTTCCAGAATGTTGTGATGACAGAAGCTCGTTCAAAAAACTCAATGTCTTTTTTTGTTCCCCTTTTCTTTCTTTCTTTCCTTCTTTTATTTATTTATTTTTGGGTGATAAATTGAAGACCCAAATAGAATTAGCATGTTTTCTTTTTCTGTTCAACTAAATAATCAAAATACTGTTTTCTTTTTTCGTTTCATAAATTTTGTTGCCGTAAAATAAATATACATTCCGCTCTTGCGGGAACTGTCATAACGGTTAATTTGAATGTATATGTGTATGTACGAAAAGTATTTGAAAATCTCAGATTTCTTTGCTACTTCCCGATTGGCTTGCCTAAGCCCCGCTCACCCTGCTGATCCAATGAGCTGTCTTTTTTGAAATTCTGCGTTTGCAACAAATTTTTCACATCTTAAAAATCGAAGTACTTATTTTAATTTTGGCATTAAATATTTTCATTTTTTGAGTTAAATCTTTACCAAACGGCCTGTGGCTTACCTACATGGTTACTCAAAAAGCCAAAATTGGAGTTTAGAGCCCCACAAGCTATATGCTAATCAATGTACTAACGAGTGTTCGAATAATATACAAGAAAGAATTTGTTGACACAATAACAATCGAGAAGTATTTTCAGAAAAGTAAAAGGCTTAGGAAAAGGTTCATTTGGTAAGTAAAAGCATAAATTTTATTTTTTCTTTAATAAATATCCATGCAATTAGATGTAAAGTGTGAAAAATGTTTTATTTATGAATTGCAGCACTTTTATTTGAGCTTACTTTTTGAAAAAGGCTAGCGAAATATTTAATGTATATTCTCATAAAAATTCTGTTAAATATAGTTTAGCTTGATATATCAGAGAAAAAGTTCACCAATATTTGTACATAGTGACACTTGCATACTTGTCGAATTTGGTGGCATTTTGCGAACCTAAAAGGGACCTTCTAAATTTAGCAACTATAGGATATGATGGCGTACTACCCTAGCGTACATTTAGCCTTAGAAAACATTAGAAGCAAGATAAATGTGGTTGATTTTAATGACGAGATCAGAATGAAATCTAAAAATACTTTTTCATAACTTTTTATTTGATATTTTTCAAAAATACTTATACTTTATTTTATTTTAAAAACCTGAATAATAATTAATGTTTTAACAAGGGAATGTTATTACGCTCAAGTATTTACTAGTTGCTCTAAAGCAATTTAAAATCGGAATTCCATGAAGCACTCTTTTTTTTTTTCTATTTAAAACTTCGTATTGAATTATTAATTTATACTCTACACTATAGGTGGGGAACGTATGTCCTCCTTGATTGTCTTGTGCGGCCTTCATAGAAGCTAGATGTTGCATTAATCGATATTCGCTTACTTAGATACGACAATTTGAAAATTTATAGAATTATATAAAGAACAGTATGAGTTAAAATTCCAATGGTTACTAGAGGCTCATAAGCATTTGCGCATTTCATATAATACAGAGCTGGGCAAATAAAAGTGGCCTGGACGGGAATGTGACCCACACCAGTTCAGAGCTTTGTGCGGGCAGTGTCAGTGTGAGTCAATCAGTGGCAATCCATTTGTGGCAACATTAATTGAAGAGGAAAATACCTATAAAGTAGTTACTTCTAACAGGATGTTGCTACTACTCACATATCTCGCCAAACCATAGATCACATTTACACAATCTTCACTTCTGGCAGAGTTACTAGCAGAGATCCCCTAGTCCTAGTTGGCCACCACTGGTGTAGCTAGTTCGGAATGGGCCCCTTATCAAAACTCCTTCGGGGCCCTTTTTTAGAAATGAAAGCCCTGTTAGTGGTACTATAGTTACACATGTTGGGGCCCCGTATCATTGATAAGGTGGTAGCTACACCCCTGCTGGCCACCCAAGTCACCTGATCTGTCAGTGTATGATTCCTTTTTGTGGGGATCCGTCAAGTCTAAGATGTATCACAACAGCCCTCAAAACCTTCAAGAACTGCAGTAGAACATTGCTGATGAGAGTGCAGCGATTCCAACATTCCAGCTTCGGTCTGTCTTCCACAACTTGCTGACCATGGCCCAAACGCGCCAAGATATGAATGGTGGTCATTTTCAATATCTTCTATTAGCAAGTTATCTAATTTAATTATAAGGTGACCAATTTTTTTACAATAAAAAGGAGGACGAAAAATTTAAGAAATTGCAATGCAAATATATATGAAATATTTTATTAATTCTAACAAAAATACGTTACTTATGCTTACACCCTTTTTAATTATTTACTTAAACGAGTATTTTCTCAATGAATTAATTTTTTGTTTGCCAATATATTATTTTCTAATATATCGAATATTTCGGAGCAAAAAAATATCCTTCATCTTTACTGTAAGTACTTCAGCTTCGTATGGAATGTGTTCATTTTTGAAATGGTTAAGTATTTCAATCCATCTTTGATCAATTTCAGCATGTTGATTTTCTAAATGTTTCAATTTATTATAATTTAAGTATACATTCAGTCTTTCAATTTCTTCAAAAAGACCATTGTCAACGATTTTAATATCAGGCATTTCTTTTGTTAAAAAATCAACACAGTTTTCTATATCTGCACAATTTACTTGTGATGAAGTCAAAAAACACCATTGAAAATTGTTATTTCCTGTGATGTTTGTTTCAGACTATTCTTCGAGATATATTGGAAACATGTTTGGTTCATCTCCGAATACAGAGATTAACAGATCAATTTTAAAATATTGAAAAGGAGGACAAGTAGGAGGACACTTTTCGAGGAAGGACCAGGACTTATAAAAAGAGGACGGTTGGTCACCTAACTAATTATCTTCTGTGTAACTCTGGAACTCTGTTTTCCGGACCCTTTCTTTTGCCTCACCCTGTAGAACACCAACTAGTGTAAAATGGCAACACTACCATACATATTACTTGATTTTTACACCAGTACTGTTTTCTCAGTATAATCGTAAAAAGACGATTCTGATTTGTCGCGCGTTTGTCAACTTGCACTGTGTTAGTTGTCTTAAAAATGTCATTGTTTTATTTGTTGACACTCGTATTATATTTAACAATATCTGCTTGCCTTAATTTAATGTTGACATGACATGATTTCCTTCAAATTGTACAATTTTCCATATAGGATTGCAAAAATTATATTTTATATTGCTTCTAAGATACAAGTATATTTTTATGTTGTATTTCTTTATTTTCTAATAAATTTAATTATAACTTTTTTACGTTGGTGCAGACGTTAGTACGTTACATTGGATTTATTCAGTATCTTAAGCAAAATATTTCACATTAGCTAATTGAATTTCATTGTATAATACACCAGCAAGTTTTATGTGGGAAGTATGGTTTAAAAACCTTTTCCAGGTGCAATGTCAGTGTAATAAAAATAATCAACTTTATAAACGCAAGAGACTTTATAAACGGCAATTTGCACAATTCTTAAAGTAAATTAAATTGCAATATTCAGGGATTTTGACACACAACAACGTACGATGGCTTAGTTTCGGTCAAGTTCTTAATCGTTTTGTAACGTTATTAGAAGAAATTATTCTAATTAAAAAAGACAATAGCTTCGATGAATTTCCCAATATACATTGGTTTAATGATTTAATGTTTTTATGCGACATCACTCAGCATTTTAACGAACTGAATAAAAAAAACTTCAAGGGCATGAACTTATTGTTTTAACCATGTTAGAAAATATTAAAATATTTATGAAGAAACTTGGCATCTTTATTAAGGATTTGGATATGAAAATCATGAAATATTTTCTCAGTTACAAAAACATTTTCAAAGCACAGTAATTTTTGAAAACTCCGTTGACATTCAAGAAAATGTAATTGAAAAATATTTAATTATTATGCAGGAAATAAAACTAGCTTTTAATGAGAGATTCAACCAATTTATAAAAGTTTGGAAAAATACATTTCACTTTATTTTATATCCATACAAAACAGAATTTGAAACAATGGAGTTAAGGTATCCGACTACGTTCGGAACCGTGATTTTAAAAAGGCGCATAAATAGATAATTTTCGTGATATTTAATGTCACTTAGATTAGAATACATGTATAAAATTAAAGACATTTTGACAACAAAAAAAAATTATTTAAATACAATATTTTGGCAAAAAATTAACTTAGAATAACCTTTTTTCAAAATGTTTTCCTTTTATAAAAAATGCTTCTTAAATAATAATATTTTGCTTATATAAAGTAAAGACTTTTCCAGAGAGTCTGAACTATTTTTTTTTTTTGAAAAATTCAAATTATTTTCAGAGTTACAACCAACTGAAATAATTATCGGCGTTTTTTTCTTAAAATTTCTCTCCTCTGTTGTCGTAAAACATGGATAAACCCACTTCTAAGTTATATATTTAAAAAATTTTAGTTGAACCTCTGTAAAGAGGTCTGAGCTATATACAGGCAAAATATTATTGTAATCGAAGCATTTTTCACAAAAGGGGAATATTTTAAAAATTGGTCATTCTATGTTCATTTTTTGTCAAAATATTGTACTTAAATAATTTTTTATTATAATAATATTTTTAAAACAATTTTATATACATTTTCTAATCTAAGTGACACTAAATATCATAA